>ML776595.1:1802235-1816199 GCA_009831015.1 Picea engelmannii | reverse complement strand
GATGCACTCAGCAGGAGGGTGCATGAATTACATGCTACAACCATTAGCATGTATCAGACTGATATTAAAAGCAGAATTCTGGAGGCTGCAAATGTAGATCTACAGTACAGAGAATTGGTAGCCAAGCTACAGCAGGGTAAGATGCCACAGAAGATGGAAATTTATAAATTGGAAACAGATGGAATACTGTTGTACAAGAACATAATTTGTGTACCCAATGTCCAGTGCTTCAAACAGATGATTTTGCAGGAGATGCATAATGTGCCTTGTGCAGGGCACCCTGGATATCAGAAAACAGTAGCAGCGGTCAAGAGCCATTACTTTTGGCCGGGTATGAAGAGAGAGATCGTTGAATACATCGCCAGATGTATGGAGTGCCAGAAAGTTAAAGCTGAGCATAGGCACCTAGCAGGGTTGTTGCAACCTTTACCCATTCCTGAGTGGAAGTGGGAAGTAGTAACGATGGATTTTATTACGGGATTGCCTAGAACAGCCAAGCTGCATCATTCGATCACGGTGGTGGTGGACAAGCTTACAAAAGCTGCCCATTTTATTCCAATGAAAACTACTCACAAGGCAGCAGATGTTGCTGATATTTTCATAAAGGAAGTGGCACGATTGCACAGAATTCCTAAAACGATTGTGTTCGATAGAGACCCGAAATTCACCTTGAATTTTTGGAAAGGATTGTTCAAAGGATTCGGAACGAATATGAACTTTAGTACAACTTATCATCCTGAGTCTGATGGACAGATAGAGAGGGTGAATAGAGTAATAGAAGGCATATTGAGAATGTATGTGATGGACAAACCATCAAGATGAGAAGACTACCTGCACTTGGTAGAATTCGCCTACAACAATGGGTATCATGCATTGTTGAAGATGAGCCCATTTGAAGCAATTTATGGAAGAAAGTGCAATACTTTAGTGAGCTGGGATAATCCAGTTGATAGAACAATAATTGGGCTAGAGTTGCTCAAGGAGATGGAGGACCAAATGATAAAAATTAAGCAGAATTTGAAAGCTGCCAAGGACAAGCAGAAAAGTTATGCTGATAAGAACAGAACCCACAGAGAGTTCGAAGTGGGTGATCATGTTTTCCTGAAAGTGAAAGCTAACAGGAGTTCCCTGAAGCTGGGAAGTTGCGCCAAGTTGGCACCGAGATTTTGTGGGCCATTTGAAATCCTGGAAAGGATTGGGCCAGTTGCATATATGCTTGCATTACCTGCATCCATGACTGTACATAATGTGTTTCATGTTTCATTGCTTAAGAATTATATACCAGATGCTAATCATGTTATCGATTGGAATGAGATTCAGGTGGAACAAGAAGGTGTCCTGCAAGTGCATCCCGTGCACATATTGGACAGGAAAAACAAACAGCTCCGGAATCGAGCCATGGGACTTGTAAAGGTCCAATGGACCTGATACGGTCCTGAGGATGCAAAATGGGAACATGAAGATGCTATGCGGGCAGAATACCCGCATCGTTTTGAAGATTTTGGAAATCTTGCGAATACTGTGTGAAAGTTGCACTAAGGATAGTGCAAAAATAAGGGGAGGGGATTGTAACACCCCAAGGATGTGCCCCAATTGTATTATGAATTGTAATTCTGTTTTATAGGCTGGTGAACCAAGTTTATATAATCTAGTGGGCTTATGTGTTATTTAGGCCAGGGAGCCTAAGTGTTGAGGGCCACGAGCCTGATTTTTGTACATGTAATTATGCACAATATTAATACAAAAACATCTTTGCGTGTGGACCGACCACGATGAATGAGTGATTGGGGACTAAGCTACCACAAAGCCTGGGTAAGGGAGAGGGGGCTGAAAGGTTGGAAGAGGAGCTAAGCTTGAGGGCTTAAGTCCTTGGGAATAATAATTAAATATTATTCCAAAGCTGTGAAAATGTATATGTTTTATCCTAAGTTCCTGGAAGGGGAACATGTGCAAGATGGGAAACATGCAGCTCTAGGGAGACAGGTGTCGACCTGGGTGCATGCGGTTAAAACCAGAGAACTAAGCCATGTTGGGGGTTCGTCCTTCATTCCTCGATCCGCCACCTGAGTCCGGGGGTTTTGGTCCTCCATTCTGTTGTGGGTTGTCTGAACCGTGTGACCTCTGTGTCGGAGTCCGACATACCTCACGCATCTCTGAAATCTGAAACCATGAAACCCAGTGGTAAACCCGTGGACTGAGCCGAGTCTCCTGTGTGTCTGTTGAACCTTGGGTATACCATAATCGTCCATGCCATGTGTGTTTTAACTACAGGCTGTTGTGGTCACGCAATCCCTTGGCTAAGTGTAATTGGCTACTGTCATCCGTCCTCTGCTGAGTCTTACTGTTGTTCTCCTTGTGCTGGAACGAAACTGAAGAAATAGGTTGTTTGGCCTTCGTATACAACTCTCTCTCTAGGTGAGGGAGGTGATTGTTGTTGAAGAGGCGGGTTTTACCAAGCCTGTGAACGACTCTCTCCAGGTGAGAGAGTGCATGGAGAAAGGAGAGAGCTCCTGGAAGGAACCCTGTAGCTGCCACAGAGCTTGTAGATTTTCGGTCTGGTCTGTTGTTGAAGCCCAAGGCAAGGGAGGTTAGCAGCCGAAGGACTGTCTAGGTGACAGAGAAGGTGTATACTCCTGGGGTGGCACAGGCATGTGGGGAAGGAGAGTCTGTGGGTAGTGGGCATAAGTGGTTCCTGGGAGAGAATCCTCCTTCTTTTATGTGTATTCTTCCTATAAACCTTACCTAGCCTAGGATTCCTTACCCGGTGGAGCTTAGTCCCAGCTTGGGGGTGACCTACTGCTGAGATTGATGAGCAGCATGGTCTAAGGCTGGGAGGTTCATGGAAGGTCTACACGCAGTTGGTGGTGCGTGACCGTTTCAAAGATAAGTGTCACTATGTTTTGAAATTCTGTAATTAATTAAATTGCATACCTGTGATTCTTGCAATGTTATCATGTATTTTGTTGTGCATATGAATTATTGTTAATGCCAGGGATTATTTATGTTAGCAGTAATTTTGTGTTTAACTGTAATTAAGCATTTTAAGTTCATTTGAATGCATAATGTGTTACAGAAGTGTTTTTCCGCGTAGTAGCGTTGGCCCGACCATGGGGTTGATGGTCGGGGGCATTACACAACCCCTCTTCCGTATGACACAGTTTGCACTCAAATGTTTCGATACATACAATTTGACCGTCGGGGCCTCACGTCTCCTCGGGAACCCTTGTCACCCTATTTTGAAGCCTGTCCGACCACTTTCCACAATTGGCCATTTCATGGAATCTCTTTCGCGGATCGTCGGGTTGGCGGGTTCAGGCAATTTCCAATTCGTAGTTGATGTTTCTTGTGCCTGCCACCTTCGCACTTTTTCAAAGTATATGCAATAAGTATACAACTTGTCCAGAAACATACAGAAAAGATCTTGCCATGAAATGGGATATCTATTACAGATTTGAATATTTTAGCCCTTCATTTCCCTCTTCTATACTTAACGAAATTCTCGTTTCTCTTTCTCGTTACTTAGTCATTTTTCCGAAAATGTCTAACTGCGCAGGTTGGCAGACTCACGGGTTCACATTTGCACTTGTACTTTTATATCGCGACTCCGACCGACCGCTTCCCCATTCCATACCTAGCCACTTCTTTGACCGCAAATTCCCAGGTAGGCGGGCTCTAGATTACACTTCCATTGTTCCGTGACCTGCAAACAACACCCTGACTTCCGCGATATTCAAATTTACAACCAGACTCTCACATCGTACCCTCTTCCGTGTTACATAGTTTGCACTCAAAAGTTTCAAGACCTACCAATTTGACCGTTGGGTCCTCACGTCTCCAGTGGAACTATTGTCACCCCATTTTGAAGCCTGTCTGTCCAGTTTCCATACTTCGCCATTTCTTCGAATCTCTTTCGCGGATCGTCGAGTTGGCAGGTTCACAAAATATCCAATTCCTAATCGTTGTTTCATGTGCCCGCCACCTTCGCACTTCTTTCCAAGTATGAAATAACTGAGGTTTAATGTTGACAACTCACCATGCCTCGAGGAGACCGTCATAATAATTGTTCCTACACAACTTGTCCAGAAACATACAAAAAATATCCTGCCAGGTAATGGGATATCTATTACAAATATCAATATATTAGTGAAAACGAATTCCACCGACCATTTCCATAATCCATACTTACCAACTTTTTCGCTTGACGATTCCCGAACAGGAGGGTTCAAGATTGCCCTTGCATTGTTCCGCGACCTGCAAACAACACCCGGAATTCTACGATATACATGCAAAAAATATCTTGCCAGGTAATGGGATATCTATTACAAATTTCAATATATTTGCGAAAACGAGTCTGACCGATCGTTTCCCTATTCCATACTTAGCCACTTTTTCGATTGCGGGTTCCCGGATAGGTGGGCTCAAGATTGCCCTTCCATTGTTCCACGACCTACAAACAACACCCGAAATTTCGCAAATATACAAACCGGCCGCTGGATTGCCCCGTCATGCACTTTTCCCTTTTACGCCTTTTGCAGTCAAAATTTATGAGACATACAATTTGACCATCGGGCCCCCACCTCTCCTAAGAATCCCCTTTAACCCTATTTTGAAACCCGTCCGTCAGCTTTTCATACTTGGCCATTCCTTACTTTCTCTTCCTCGTCCTCGTCACCTTCACACTTGTTTATAATAATTTTTATTTTATAAAAACATTAATATATATATATATATATATATATATATATATATATATATATTATAAAGACATATAATTTGACCGTCGAGCGCTCACCTCTCCTCTGTGTCCCTTGCAACCCTACTTTCAAGCCCGTCCGACCGTTGTTCATACTTATGTATATATAAAAGAGTCTTATTTATAATAAAAAAGATTGTTTATAAAAACATAATTATATATATATATATATATATATATATATAAGGTCTTATTTCTAAGTATGCAATTAGCAAGCTTTAATGTTAAACCAAGATTTGAGGAGATCTCCCATTAATACACATTAAACCAAGATTTTTGGAGGGTTATATTATCCCTTCTGAGTGTTAATTTCAAACATCATGGAATGTCGTTCACGCGTCGTCGGGTTGGCCCATTCACGAAATCTTCAATCCTTAATTCCGAAAATGAGCCCGACCAATCGTTTCTCTATTCCATACTTAGCCACTTTCCCGGAATTCCGTAAATATACAAATCGTCCTCTGAACTGCCCCATCATGCCCTCTTTTGTTTTACGTGTTTTGCAGTAAAAAATTTCGAGACATAAAATTTGATCTCCGGACACTCACCTCTCCTGAGTATCCTCTGTAACCCTATTTTGAAGCCCGTCTGACCACTTTTCATACTTGGTCATTCCTTACTTGCTCTTCCCCATCTCTATCACCTTCACACTTGTTTATAATAATTTCTTTTTTATAAAAACATATATATATATAAGGTCTTAGTTCTAAATATGCAATTTGTAAGCTTTAATGCTAATAGCTCATCATGCAAGAACCGTATAGATTGTCATTGATGAGTGAAAGGCTCGAGGAGATCTCCCATTAATACGCATTAAACCAAGATTTGCGGAGGGTTATATTATCCCTTCAGAGTGTTAATTTCAAAATCATGAAATGTCGTTCGCACATCGTCGGGTTGGCGCGTTCACGAAACCTCCAATCCTTAATTGCTCTTCATCATACCTGCCACCTTCGCACTTCTAAGTATGCAATAAGTAAGCTTTACTGCTAACATCTCATCATGCAACACCCATAGAGATTGTCATTAATGAGCGAAAGGCTCGAGGAGATTTCCCATTCACAAGCATTGAACCAACATTTGCAGAGGGTTATATTATCCCCTCCAATTGTTCATTTCAACCATCGTCTGGAGCAAACAGACGTTCTCATAAACTTATGGCACCAACTCGACAACAGTTCTGTGGAGATACTATGAACATCTTCGGGCACGAGGACCAGAACTTCTAGTGGTCTAGGGCATATTCTTACTACTCATCCCCTTCCGCCCAGAACGAAATAATTTGGACCTCTAGGGTTGCTCGTGCAGGCTGTGTCTCTGAAGTTTTTTATTGTAAGGAGTTGGTCTCTTGGTGTGTCGATAAATATATTTCAGGCCAAAGAATTATTCCACTGTGGGACCACTCTTTTGTTTCTTTGTCACCTTAGGTCTTTCGCCAGATGTTAAGATTGTCAGAACCAACATTGACATTTTGAGGAGAAGACTCCAAGCAGTTCCTAAGAAAGCATAATAACGGGTTGGACCTCTTTCCCGAGTTCCTGGAAGACCCGATGGCAGTTCCTGAAGATATCACAAGCTTGCCGGTTAGTTCATTTAAAAATCCATTCCGAGAAATTGCCTGGTTGTTTACAAGAATAACGGGACATGAATCCACATCAATTGTTTCTCACATGGTTCTTTATATTTTGTATTTCACAGTCAAGGAACAAGCCATTTTTTATTGGGGGAAGCTAATTTCCCATGAAATATGTTTCCAGTTGTCAAGCTTCAAAAAGGAGAAGAAATTTTATATGTCATCCTACTTGGTTTTTGCGATAGCACATTGCTGTCAGTTTCCAAAACTGTCTCTGTCCAAGAAGGTAAACTGGGAATTCGACCCAATAACCTTCTGGTACCAAGCCTTGTGGAAACACAAGGCCTCCCACTGTTTTTATGAGGTTTTTAATGACTTTGTCTATGTTTTCAAATTTTTATTGTTAGGAGAAGATGCTCCTCGCATATCTGACTAGGAAACCAAGTTTTTGGACAGGAAGGGGGCACTTGAACAAATGGATAATTACAGTGTGATAAGGATTTTTGGCTATAAGGAAAAACATGCTCTCCTTCCATGTCACATTACGAACATAATGTTTGTTACAGAAATAACAAGGCAATACAACTACTGGTTTCATCTATTCCATGAGAAGAGAAAAAAATAGTTCATTCCTCTACCTTGGAAAGTCGGGGACTTCGTGTTGAGGAACGTCAAAAAAATTGACGAATTCATAGCCCATTTCAACAACTCGAACCTAAGATTTGTTGATGCCCTAAGAGGGATAAATTTTTTTTAGAACATTTACTTACACTTGGCCTCGACAATTCTTTTTTCCAGAAACACCTCAGCGAAAATAGAGACACTGGAGACAACGCTCCTGCTTTTGATGCCGGGGACCTAGACACACTGCAAAGCACCACTGAATTGTACAAGCAACATGGAAAAGGCCCCGGTGAGAAGAGTGTTCAATCAACGGATAACACTCCCAAAAGTATGACATCCCGGAGCATCGCTCCAACGACCCACCACAGCAAGAAAACAACTCAGAATTCTTCAAACTGGGGAGGAGATAACAACCCTCCTCACCCTAAAATTGATAGTTCTCACAAGCTTCCCGTGGAGAAGAAGAGAAAAAAAATGTAGGGCAGGTGGAAGAGCCCGACATTGAGATTGAGAACATGGAACTTGAGACTGATCTGGATAGCGTATTCCGCAACCTTGATCAGCTCGGAGACACGATCCAACACAGTCGTCCAATGGACATAGTTGATACCAAATTTTTTGACAAAGATGAATCCTTCATGTTCCAGAGCATTGTTTTTGATAGCAAGTCTAAAAAATTAATTATTGTAAAGAGAGACGTAAAAAATAAGAAAGGAAAATATCATTCAGAGGTTAACCTTGCGAACATGCGACCGTCCCAAATCTCTCGATTTCACAAAGCAACCAGAGATGCTCTTGATGATTCCATTGGAGGCAATGAGGCCAAGAATGCCAGACTGAAGGACCGAGTCAAGGAATTGGAGGAAGCTTTGATTCCTATGCCATTGCTTGTCAGTCCTTTATCAATAGCCATGCTTGCCACCCCTACAACCAAGTTAAAAGGATCCTCCAGCCTCCTCGTATCCTGTAGAGGATATGTGGAGAATAATATCAATAAAAGAATGGAACTGATTATTGAGGCATGGGAAACATCACAAAGCATGGCTTCCCTTGGAATGAGGGCACATACTTTGCTTGAACATTTGCAGGCGGATTTAAAAAATGAAGAACGTTTCTATTTAGACACGGTCGTTCCTTTTGGCATCCATGTCAAAAACATGATAGAAACGAGAAGAAGACAACAATATCTTCCCTCCAAAAACTGGATCACTCAATTAAATGCATGCTGGAAATAGAAAGTGAAGAACCTGCATCTCATTGTCCAATCATGTGAACAAGCCATATCAAAGAAAGAAGAATTATTCACAAAGCCGACCAAAATAGACTTAGCCGGAAGGACCAACGAGGTCCAAGACCCCAAGTTAATCGTCAACTCCTTGCCCTTAACTAAGACAGACTTCGATAAACAAGTTTATATTTTTAAGGCATCGTCTTTAGAAAAGTTTTACAACATCCTTGAATATGGTGAAGATGACATGGGCAACTGGCTAGTCGACTATTCGTTACATAATGAAGAAATTGATCAGGCTCTGCATAATCTTTCTATCGATCTAAGGGAATTAGAAGAGGAATTTTTCAACATAAAAATCTGGAATGAGATCAACGTTGCCCCCTTGAGAAGCTACATTGAAGAATGGGTCGAAAGGGAATTGAAACAAGTCATCGACGAAAGGCAACAGGCAGTTGGCACGATTCCAGTAGCCGTCGATGACAGCAATAAAAAGGCATCAACAAGCAAATAGAAAAATGGGTGATATGTACCATCACTGTAAGTCTATACTGATCACATCCTGCTTTGCTTATCAATCCAGTTATTCCACCTTTTTAAGTAGAAATGTCTAGCCAAAGACTGATACCTTTCAATTTCTTCTTTTCAGGTATTACACTCTACCATCGCCCACTTCTTCTTTCCACGGTCCTATTTCTTATACATATTTCTCTTATGGTATGCGGGAGCCCCAATCCCAGTTTATATGAAAAACACATTTAAATTTCCAGAAATATGTAATAGGCAATATTATTTTTTTATATATTTCAAATAAAACTATTTTTTTATCTCCTTTTATATTTATGTGCTCATAAATTTTTATCTTCAACTATGCTCAATGTCAAGAAATTGTGTTTATTAATTTGAATTATCTTTTTCTCATGCATATCTTTTTCTCCTGCTATGCATATAACTTTTTTTTGTCCTGGCACATATAGAGACATACATGCCAAATGCTCTAGGAAAGAATGGAAATTTTGAACATAGCAAAATGGATTATATAGTTTCAAAAAATAAATGGGACTCTAGAGGCCACGTGTCATTTACTGCATGGATACCACCTGTGCTTCATGTTGCTTGTCACATCTCCGTTGCACTTTCCATCTGCCTCCGCTACTTTTTCCCCATCCATGTGCATTTATTCCCAATTCAACTCGACAGGGACTACGTTGCCATGCAACACTTGTTTATCCAAGTTGAAGTTGTGTGGGTTTTATGTAATAACATTAGTATCTTGATGCCATCATACATATGATAGTCAAGGGGCATTGGAATAATGTTTACAAAGCAGTATGGGAAGCTCCACGTGGCATTGTGATGTTATTACATGTGGTTTTCACAAAGAAAGAAGCTATCCATGCATATAATATATGAAACACGAGTAAATTTACACTATTCCAAATAAAAAATGAACTAAATTTAACCTTAACTATTATGAATGATACTTCTAATAATATTTTCTATAATATTAACAAGTGCAATGCAATTGCCAAAGTAAGTTAACAAGTGCATGCATAATATTAATGATGGATAGGTCAAACAACGAAGGTCATGACCACATTAAATTACTTATGAGGAAGTTATACTTTAATACATTCACCATAGAGTTATACATGTTCCTTAATACATAGTCCTCAATCCCCATGGGTTATGGGCACTATATTGACCTAACAAATCCTATCCTGGGAATTTTGCTTGATAAAAACCCTCCCCACATCTTCCCTATAACTTATTACAAAATATTATCATAATTATTCAGTGACATAATATATAGACCGCTTATCAAATCGATTGTTGGTAGTAGTTATAGTTGTTCAAGACCTTTAAGCTCATTCTTCATCTTTCCATAAATACTCTTGTTCCCCAGAACCAACCAACTAGCCATATATAGAGTGTGTTTGACCCATTGCATTGATTTTATCCCCCTACATCTTGCTTTTCAACCCCACAAGAAATTATGCTAAGTGAAAGCTAGTGTGATGTTAGAATTGGTCTTTGCTTGCTAAAGTTCTCACTTATCAAGTGAAAGAAAGAGGTGGGGTTGTACTAATAGGGCTTAGGGAAGAGAAGCATCGGCATGTAATACCTAGTTGTTTGTAATTATTACCCTAATCATTGCCTTAGTTCACACACAACATAATCAATTCCTTAAGGAGAGGCCTTAGAATACATTCAAGTAAGTGATCCTCATGTACAAGAACTTACTTTCTAGCTAGCTTAGGCAAGATTACTTTCCATAGAAAGTATCTTGAAGTGCATCCATCATTTTACACTGCAACTTGCATTCCATGCTTTGCCAACCCTTATTGATTGAACAAATAAGGAAATGGCCCAGCTCTTCCAAACAACATGACTCGTGTTATATCAACAAAAGACGTTCATAGTTAAAAAAGAAGAAGAAGCATAGTCCAACCTAGAGTTTTCCAATAAGGCTTGGGAGAGATTAAGTCCAATTTCTCCTTCTTGATAATGGTGCTTAACTAGTCTCTAAATTCCTCCATACAAATGCTCTTCAACATTCTCAACACTTTCTCTTATAATTTGACCCTTGAACGATTATTCCTCTCCTCCCTTTTTATGTATTACTCAATGAGCTCAACCAATACTTAATGATGTTGCGTCACTGTTATTTTCTCGCCTTCTAGTTTTGCTTCATTGAGCACGAGGAATGCTCCTAGGCCATAAACTAAAGCCCACACTAAACCTCAAACCATTTACAATTGTCACAAGGGTTATGAATCAACTTCCTTTCATTCTTTATTTGGTGACCCAATGGTTTCTTTGTTGTTTTTTCCATGTTGAATTCACAAACCAATGTGATTTCAAGCTATGCGTTACTTATTTGCGTAACAATTTGAGAGTAGAGGGAAACAAGTTCAAACCTTCTTTGTTTCATGTAGACGTGCAATAACAAAGTGTGGCTATCCTAGGGTGGCTAAATCTCACCACCATCTTTCACAATGATGTTGCATATGAATCGCTCATCTCTCGCCATAGGGAATGAGATGGGGGATGTGTTGTCGCCAATAAAACTACAAGATTCCCATCCATCCTCATTAATGGTTGACGATGGGATGGGAAAGGGGGAGAAAGAGGTCTCACCCACTTTCCACCCTCCTAACTCTCTAGCGAGCATAACTTTTCGTTCATCTTTCCTCTCTCCTATGGAGAGGGGGAGAGCCTTTGACCATGTAAACTTACCAAATATAACCTTGTTGACAAGCCAACCCACCACTTGGTTGGTAGTTCTCCTAACATGCTAGACACTAAACTCTTAAAAATGTTAAATGCTATATTTAATCCATTTACTTTTATTAGTCCCTGCCAAAGAGACTATAATGATGAGTTCACTCATTGACTGCACATTTGTTGCTTTTAACTTAAAATTTATATGTCAAATGTAATGTTAAACATAAAAAAATGAATAAATATATTTTTTAATGTAATAAAACAATTTATTTTTTAAACATTTGATTGGTTAATCAATTCAAACCCTTATTGCAACTTTCACTTAATTCAAAGTTTAAAATTGATTATACATTACAAGATCATTTATTTAATTGCGATGGTATATTGTACCATCCAACCTACACTTGTACTATGAAATCTGAAAAAGATTCATAAAGCTTCGAGAGGCCCATTTTCTTTAATTATAGTTAATTTTTAGTTAGTTCACTTGCCACCATTTTTGTGACGACATCATTGCTCGGTCTGGCCATTTTTCCTTTACTTTTACAGAATCTTGGGCACAACACATTTAAGGATAAACATTTACGAAATCTTGGGCACAACACATTTAAGGATAAGCGTGTCGTGTGGGCGCAACCAGTTTTGGTTATTATACGAGCGTGTGTTGGATAACTTAACCATACATTATTATATGCGTCGTTCAAAGTTTAAAGATTTCACTTACATCAAACAAATTTAAATTACGACAAAATTTGTGCAACGCTTTGATCGTGACTTTTTTGTATCACCGTTATTACAGTCCCATTAAATTAATTTGACAATATAATTATAAAAATTTGTGCAATGCTTTGATCGTGACTTTTTTGTATCACCGTTATTACAGTCCCATTAAATTAACTTGACAATATAATTATAATTTTAATGTAGCATGAATAAAATTAGTGATTAGATTTTGTTTTGTAATATAATGATGATTTTGATATAATTTTGTATTATATCAAGGAAATCTAAATTTTGTATTGAAATATATATAATTTGATATTAAAAGTTCCTCTAATTTTAGAAATTGATGTGACAATTTATCATATTCAATTTTAAAAGTTATAAGATAAAAGTTGTGAGTTTTTAATATTTTATTAGAAGGTGGAAAAACTAATGATAATTCAGTGAAGTTTGTTTAAATTTAGAAATTGATATAACAAATTTAATATATAACATATCATAACACCTAACTTGTGGTGGAAGGTCGAGGGTTTGCAATTTGTTTAGGGTACAAAATTAATAATAATTTAGTGGTGAATTAGCAACGAGAACAATCATTACTTGCTATTCCAAATGCAAATAAGTTGAATCTTTAAAATTCTTAGAATAATCGGTAGATTGATTTATAAAAAGATAGAATTTCATTTTTTTTTAACAAAAACAATTGGGATTTTATATTAAAAAAAAAGAGTAAAAGTTTCCCCAAGATACATGTGGCAGAGTAGTGGAATCTCTACTCTTTTCCTGAAAATCTGATTGTTTGTTGAATACTAAAGATGTTGGGAAAACCAGTCCAAAAGGAACTGATATTTTGCCATGTGAAAATGGCTACAAAAATGTGCAAAATTAACAAAAAATTGCAATTCATCGAAAAAACTAACCAATGGTTTTGGAGAAATGTTGGATCATCCTAAGGATCTGCTGGATATGCTGCTGGATTCGCCTCTGGATGATGAATTCCTTCGGTTGGATTCGGCTAGACTGTAACTAGCACTGGCGCAGGAGGAGCCAAGGGATGTTCACTGATTGTTGCCGAATGGAAGGTTGAAGGAAGCCTTGACCCAACTAAGTCATTAGAATTCACTGGTTGCTGAGGATGATTTAAAGGATTTGCCAGTTGTTGTGTAACTGCTCTAATTTGCCTTGTATTTATGTTGATTCCTCGAAGTGCAATTGCAAGTTCTTGATTGTGACGAAATTCTTGCTGGTGCAGTTGGGCCTGTAAATTAGCCAATTCGTCCCGTAACCCCTGGTTTTCCCGTTGAAATTCTCTGAGCCTAGAGTTTGTTCGCTCTTCCGCGTGCCTGACGTCCACACGCAGTGAGCGGAATTTCTCCCTCAATTCCTCCGAGACGCAAGTCGGGCAAGAGCAAGGAGCTATGGATCTTCGCCAGATGTGGGCGAGTTGACACTAAATCAGGTTGCTTTGAAAGTCGTTGTTGAAGTGAAGAATGCAAACGAGATGGAACAAACCTTAATGCAAGTAGAGCTCCCTGTGTTTCGTTGCAGTGGCACTGAAAGCAAGCAGGATAAGACATAATTGTGAGGGAGGAAGTATCTGCGTACACTTGATGGAACACAGAACCATAACTACCCACAAGAGAACTTGAGTTTGCACAGGGAAGAGCGAGGGAGGTGACGCCATGGGAGTAAGGAAGAGCGTCATAGAGCACAAGTGAAGTGTTGTGAGTTTAATAGGGAGAACAAGAAGCTGAGGGGGTGGCACGGGGAGGAGGAGAGGGAACACGTGGTCAGAAGGAAGGAGTCGCATGCCTAGAGGGGGGCCCAATTGGGTG
>ML776595.1:1782996-1802208 GCA_009831015.1 Picea engelmannii | reverse complement strand
GGAGGGGGGGTTAAAAGTTGAAGGACATGGGGTGGGATTTGATCCACTTATGTGTGCACGGGTCACGATACCATTTATTATAGTATCTCCAGGTGCAACCACACGTTCGACCACTACCTCAAGGTGCCCCCATGGCTCCAGGTAAAGCCCTCACGATAATTGAATTTCATTTTTACTATATATTAGTTTTGGATTTTAGATTTTTAATATATTTCCTTAAACTTTATTTTAGAATCAAAACAATCATTACTTGCTATTTAAAATGCAAATGTGTTGACTTTTTAAACGATTAAAATAATTGATAAATTAATTTATAAAAAGATAGAATTTGGTTCTTTTTTTTTGTTCGCTAGTTTGTCCGTGACCTGCGGGACTAGCCTGTGGCTGAGAAACCACAAATTAGTGGCATATAAGCCGTCAAAATCACCCGGGGGTCGCACCCGGCTTGAGCCACACCAACCCTTAACATGGTTGGATTTTTTGTCCCTGCAGGTTTCGAACCGACGACTTTAACATCATGGAGTGCCTTAACAATACACTCCCTCACCGACTGTCCTACACCCCAGGGACTATAGAATTTCATTCTTACTATATACTATTTTTGGATTTTAGGTTTTTAATATATTTCCTTAATTTTTTTTAGAATCAAAACAAAAATTAAAAAAATTCTAATATATATTAAATATAATATACATAAATTATTAATATTACATAATCATGTTACGGATTAATATCACTTTATGTGAAAACATTTCTAGGTTTTAGGAGACATGTAGTCCCAACTAATCTCTGCATTTGTCACAAAGAAGAATGAGACAGGTAGTCCCAGCTAGTCCATGCCTTTGCCACAAAAGAGAATGAGAGGTAGCAATCAAATAATTGTAAGATATGTTTGGCCCACTCCACATTTGGAACGCTTGATTTCATTCTTCACACCATCAATGTATGACCAATGATAATTAATTTATGAATAGACCCGCCTAGCCTAACATGTGATGCATTGGCAAAAGTTAACGATTTTTAATATTTATTAATTAATTAATGTATACAACTCTAACATCATCAACTCGTACAAATTTGGAGTAATGTTGCTTTTGTCCTAACTAGTCATCGTTCATCACTAGTATTGTCAGGGCCAAGACTTACAATAATAATAACCATTACTCTTTTAGTTTATTAAAACTGATATGGCAACACAGTTCTCTAGTAAAAAAACATTCAATCACTAGTTGCAACAAAGCACGAAAGGGGACATTCATACGTATTTGATCTTTCTTGGAGATGGCGGGCCTCTTAGGTTGATCTATAGATAATTTTTTTATTATGAAATCAAACCTATTTGCATATTTGACGTGTTGTCACATGAAATGGATATCTTCCTCACATTTTTTATTTTGGGATAAATAGATTTTGGTCATAAATAGGAAAAAAATGACATTAGAGAGATTTTGTAAAAGGAAAAGACAAAGAAACTATCCGACTTTACTCAATTTCACAATATTGCTTATGGAAAATGTTTTATTAATACCTACCAAGGGGATTATAGTGATGAGTTTGCCCATTGACTACGTATTGGTTAACATGTTGACTACAAATTTATGGTGTTTTCCAATGTTTAACATAGTTTTATTGAATTTTTGTAATTTAAAAAAAAAGTTTAAATCATTTTAGTGACTACATATTAGTTAACATGTTGAGTACAAATTTATGGTGTTTTCCAATGTTTAATATTGTTTTATTGAATTTTGTATTTTTTAAAAAAAATTAAATCATTTTCCTATACAACTATTGATAGATGAATTGAATCTCTTTCGGCAAAAATTTAAGAGGCTCTTTAATCCAAAATTAAAGATGCATGATTAGGTTTTTTGTTTGTGCCCAATACTTCCATTTAAATAAAAGCTAGTCTACATCGACATCTGTAGCTTTCGCTCCTTACATTTTAGAATGCAAGGATAATTTGTGATAGGGTGTCAGATTCCAACACAAAATTTTGTTTAGCATGTTTCAATGAGTGGCAACGATCTCTTTACCTTAGAAAATCTTGATACCTTCAAACCTTAGCAAGATGAAATTCTAAATTGTTCCAATCTTTATATAAAACTCTGATCAACCTCTGGTTCAACCAATCCAGCGTTTACGGAGTGGAAACTCAAATGTGGAACCCCAAAATCCAGGATGTCGAGCTAGCGAAAACCTCCAGATACATACCTTTCTTGAAAGGCTCTGTTCTAGATGTGGAAGATCTGTAAATACAAAATATGGATGTTGGTATCCGTTGGACATGGAAATAATCCAAATGACCTTTTATTTAGAATCCTGGATTCGGATGATCCAGAGATCCGAATATCCAAATCTTTCAACAAATCCACTTAATCATTAAGACGAGATTTGGGTGCCATGTCACATAATCCACTTCACAACGACACACCTTTCTATAACTTAACCTTCATTCTTTTGTTGAGTTGTAATGTTATATGGGTTGTGGGGTCTACGATCCAACTAGTGGATGCTAGTTGTCTTTATCACACGAGAACCAATATGGCTTGGAACCTTGCCTGAAGTCCAGAGGCTCAATTCTCGGTAACCTTTAACTCATACCCAATCCTCGTTAGCTTTATCAAATACCGAAATATGGAGAGTGGAACCACTCATATGGGGGTCAGACATCTGGCTCTACCTTTAATCACTTTAACACTAGAGCCCAGATCCAGATAATCATGATAGTTCAGAATTTAAGCGGAACCTTCTAACAGAGGAACCTTCCATCCAGGTCATAGGCATCCTAAAATCATTTTTCAACGGACTTCTAACAAAGTCTTGATCCGGATAGTCAGATATCCAGGTACAACAAAACCGCCTAAATTCAACTCAGTCGCTACTCGATCTGGTTTGTAATTCATTTTGATTTCTTCATCATCTCTCAATTTACACTATGATCTCTAATCTTGCTATGCCAATCGTCAATGCTTACAGGGTTTCAACATCCATTCAACGCATAAAAATGCCCTTGCTGCCTGTACATAGATCCAAGAAAAAGTGATGTAGAGAAAGAGAATTTTAGAAAATAATTAGATCGACATGACACTATAACATGATAGCCGTACCATACTCCTATTCTTTGATTAACGTTAATCACAATCTTATACACTTGGAAAACACTGTGCTTTCATTACTCCTTCAAATAAATAAAAGCAAGGAATGTGACAGAATGGTGGACTAAAAATTTCATGTAGGATGTTTATATTGGTTGACTGAAACATATATCTCCTAGACATTATAATAACAACGACGAATTACAAGGGTTTTCACTCTCTTGCTTTTAATTTTCGGGTGACATGATAATAAAACCAACCCATGTATGGCTTTATAAATTACATAATTTTGTTGCCACTAGCCCTCTAACAAAAATAACGAATGAGTATACATATACAACATGACAACTTAGTTCATTATTTGACAGGGACTACACTGCCATACAACACTTGTTAAACATATCCTAAAATGAATTATGGTTCTTCTCATTCATAAGGCTATTAACCACCCAAATTGCCTTCTTGTTTAATGAAAATTCTAAAATTTCCCAAACTCAACGTTTCATTTCTATCTGTCACTCTTTCGCTTTAAAAACTAAAAGATACATTCCCATACGTGGTAGTTGGAAAAATCTTGTACCCATACAACCATGGCATTGCTTTTAGATGCTCCATCAACGCTGAATTTTATCTATCCTATTAGAAATTGAAACCTACATTCCTCTCAAACTTGGATGCCTAGTACCTGTCCATTAATGGGGCCCAGTCTAAGACTTATCAGCTAATGTTGCAAACCTCCTAATCCATGGTAAGAATCGGAGTGCTTAAGAAGAACACAGTTACGTGTGCCCCGTTAGCTTTGCTAACTTTAAAAAACGAGAAAGTCCCATTATCTCGGTCCGGTCTTCCCGATTCCCAATCGTGCTAAAGTCAAAGGAACGAATACAGGGGTATGACGCGGCCCACGGAAAGGTCCCCCCTGAATCCCCACGAAGTCTAATGAAAGTGTGGACTTTCGGGAACTTAGTCAGATAGATAATTTTTAATCACCGATTCTTACAGTAAACAATTCTCGATCACTGATTCTTACAATTTCGTCAGGCAGATCTGTGGTGCAGTCGAGACATATGGTTCGCAGACACGGCTATGACATGCTGAACATTCTTATCGTGAAGCCAAGCTTATATCCTTAATTTCATAATTTCAATTGCGGGATAGTAAATGGCCTCAGATTGTCCAGAAGAGAAAGATGCTCCAGCAATGCTGTTGGAAGCGCCCAAGTTGCATTTGAATAGACGACCCAATATCTGGATTGAGACCGAGGGAGACATAACTAGGCAATACACATTTGATTCTAATGCCCTTCTCAGCGTAAGTTCGCTCTCTCCCTCTCTCACTTCCCCTGTCTTGTTATGAGTATTTTAAGGTACTGCTGCTGTTTTTATATCAGTGGGGCTTGACAAAATTTGTTGCCGGCCATTGGTATTCCATGCTGTTTGAAGTTGTATTGAAATATTTATGCATTTTTGGAGCAAGACCTCTATTGCTACTTCTTTCATGGGCAATGCTCGAGTGGCTTGCCAGAAATGTTTAGGGCAGGGCTGTTGTCGGTTTACAACTTGTTTTTGTTGGGACAATAGTTGCAAGATTCGGCTGTACTGGTTTTTGCTGTACCGAAATTTGGCAACCAGTTCCAAATTTGGCAAATTTTCCCGTACAGTCAACTTATGTTTGATTATCTTTGATAATATAAGTCATGTGATTGATACATGTCCTCCCATAAACCCAAAAAACAACCCCAAAACCAAAAGAGTATTATAAAACCTAAATCATCAGATTTTCAAGAAACGAACTATTTTTCCTGATCTACTGGGGAATGAATAATTTTCCTTACTTTTTGAGCGATCCTCAAGCTGAAATTCTTCTAAAGTTTAGAAGAAAATGCATATTTTCATATCTATAAGATGTATGCTTCCATATTAGAGTCTTCTGGATTTTTTCATGATGTATTTTTTGCGTACTGAATCATATTCAAATTTATATTCGTATTCGAATCTTGTTACTATGGCTGGGAAACAAGAAACACAGATTTTCAAGTCAGAACTGCAATGATCCATGAAGCACTGACATGAGGGCATTTGCCCATAGAGGACTTCACTTGGCATAACATCTTCAAAGAATGCTATATGCAATGAGTGTTCCAGGTCACTGGATTGCTATGAGCGAAGTTGTAATGGATAAACCACGACTTTTGGAATTCTTAAGTGGCTAGTGCGGAACTCCCTAGTGATGGTGAGAATGCGGTTGCCTAATCCGCATGGATTTACATTCGAGCCCTTAGCTCCATCAAATTAAAATTAAGCTCAAATTCAACATGTTGGATTTCAATGGAAATGGAGATATAAGAGAAGATAGAAAAAAATATAGTATTAATTCATTATGAAGGATTAGGCATATCTACAAAATGAACATGCAGGCAGGATTTCAATGGAGATGGAAATATAAGAGAACATAGAAGAAATATAGTCTTAACTCATTCTATAGGATTAGAATATCCAAAATATTGAAGCTGAATTTGTTACCTTAAGTTAAGAGCTGAGATTATTCCATACCTTAAAATTTTGAAAACGAGATGCGACTGGGGATTCGATCCAGCTATAAATCCAATTAAAACTGAATGGAGAAATGGTAGCTAGAAAATTAAGGATTTGTTACAAGAATGTAAAGATTTAATTTAATAAATTGAGGAACTTTGGATATGTCAAAATATTGAAGAATGGGTTCGCTTAACAAGAGACAAACTGGCAGACAGATAACAAAAAAAGGGGAGTATCCTCAGAGGCTAATCATTTCCTCCTCCCAAGTCGTTCCTCATAGAGTTTAATCATATTCAATTAAACTCTAGAAATGATCAGAGGAGAAGGATTTCTCAAAGAATCTGGATAAAGGAATGTAATGGCAAGTTGGAGCTAATTGTTTAAAGGTTTTAGTCATAGTGATAGCACGCCATAATGGTTATTATTCCACAGTGAGTTTGTAACTTCTTGTCCCATCAAACTTATCATGATAGAGGGTAGAAGAAGCATTGCCACACTGCCAGAACTTGCTTAAACTCAATCAGTCGACTCTGTTAGTGGTGTTCCAAAGGCAACCTGACCTAACTGGGCGAAACTCATGAGCCAACAGTCAGAGTCATTGAATTTTCGTAGACTTGGGAAGCACTGTGGCATACTTATTAAGTCTAGCAGAACTTGATGAGTTTGTAAGCTGAAAAATTGATTTCTTTGTTCATTTTTACTGTGAAATGTTAAATTTGGCAGCATCGACAGTGATTCTCCAATGAGAGGCCATATGGGCCACCCTGAGGCTAGCCAGGGAGATTTGGAGAATCAACTAGTCTTGTGAGGTATTGACAAAAGCCAAGGGGAACGTACAACCTCTGTGAGTCAAACCAAAAGTCAGGACGAATGAGATGCTATATGATCTTGTGAGTCAAGTGTTAGAAACAGGGAGAAGAACAGAAAAAATACTTTTCAAAATTTCTGTTAACTAGATCAGCAAGTACACAATAGATCTAAATAAAAATTCTGATCAGAGGTACATAAGAAATACAGTGGATCTGAAAAACACCAATTAGATCTAAAACAATAAATATTTCTGAACATGCAAACTAGTAGATCTGAGTACAACAATCATAGATCTAAAACAATAGATATTTCTGAGCATGCAAACTAGTAGATCTGAGTACAACAATCATAGATCTAAAACAATAGATGCAAACTAGTAGATCTGAGCTTTAAACAAATAATTCAAACTGAAGTAAAATGCAACTGAAACTTACCTCTGAGATTTACCTCTTGAGCAATGAAGGAAGAGCTTCGCACACAAGTGAAATGTAAACCTCTGTATTATGCTCAGATCTAGTTTAGGCTCATGGATCAACCACTAAGGGTTAGATCTCTGTCAAAGAGAATATGAGACTGTTTTGCCACAATAGAAAACCTCAGGGAAAAGGTGCCAAAAACCCCAAACAGAAACTTAGATAGTAAACCCTTATATCAACCACACACAGGGATGAGTCAGGCAACTTAAGAAAGTGTGGCAACAAATGAGAAGAAGCCTGGAAGGACAGCCGCGGCCCTCACTAGTTCCAGATCTGTATACAGGGGTAGACGACAACCTATAGTAGAGGGCCAACAACTATCTCACATGGATCTCACACAGAGAAAGGAGGGCCGACTGCTTGAAATGAACAAATCTGTTGAGTGAAGGGTGGCCGACTGCTTGGAAGAGGGTAGAACTGTATAGTAGGGTGGCCGACTGCTTAGAAAAGAGCAGATCTGAGTAGTAACAGTGACCTGGCAGCAGTGATCAACTCAGCAAGAGAACAACCAGCAATATAACACCTAGAACCACCTTCCAGCACAAAGAAATGTGAACCGAAACTGAACAGTCAATTAGGCTGCAAGACCGAGGAAGACAATCACAGGAGAATCCGCCACTTTGAAGAGGAGAGAGTGAGTGAGTTTGTAGGAATAGTGAGGGAAATATTTTATTTATAGTTTTAGGCTAGGGCTTAGGTTAATAAAATAATAATTAATATAATGACATATTATTTAATATAAATATTAAATTAATATGTCACACTAAATATTAATTAATATTTCTAATTTAATCATCACTAAGCCCTAAAACAAAAATAAAAACCCCACTCATACCCAAACTCAAAAACCAAGGGTGAAGATCAATCAAGGGGTTAGGAAGGACAAAGGGGTTTTCTTAGTGGAAAAACATGTCCATATGAATCTCAAGGTGACCAATAAACTTTATCATCACTACATAAGGGGGTACATCACACAATGTGGTCATGCCCATCTTCATAGTCTCTCCTAGGTCCTATGGACCATCATGGGAGAGAGGAAGATGATCACACATCAACACATCTTGGTATTACACCAAGATCTACTTGGTCAAAGACCAGGTTTTACCAAAACACATCTGGGGTCTTATCCACCAAGGTACAAGACTAAGGATCAACCCATGCTTTAGGCATGGGTTCCTTGGAACACATCCAGGAGCCCTAGACACTTCTAGGGACTTATATCAACCACCAAGGAACACATCCAAGGATCAATCCAAGCTCATGGCAAGGATTCCCTGGAACACATCCAGGGGCCCTAGAATACATCTAGGGTCTTTACTGCTTGGTCCTAGACCAAGAACCCCGGTCATCTACTGTGGGCCCTCACAATGGTCTTTTGCCATGGCTCTAACTGCTTGGTCCCAGACCAAGAACCCCAGGAGTGTACTGGGGGCCCTAGTCCACAGCTAGGGTCTTATGCCATCCTCCAGGAGAATGGCTCTTGCAACTGCATTAAATTCAATAGTGAGTTATGTAACTGGCAGACAGATAACAAAAAAATTAAGGATTTGTTACAAGAATGTAAAGATTTAATTTAATAAATCGAGGAGCTTTGGATATGTCAAAATATTGAAGAATGGGTTTGCTTAACAAGAGACAAACTGGCAGACATATAACAAAAAAAGGGGAGTATCCTCAGAGGCTAATCATTTCCTCCTTCCAAGTCGTTCCTCATAGAGTTTAATCATATTCAATTAAACTCTAGAAATGATCAGAGGAGAAGGATTTCTCAAAGAATCTGGATAAAGGAATGTGATGGCAAGTTTGAGCTAATTGTTTTAAGGTTTTAGTCATAGTGATAGCACGCCATAATGGTTATTATTCCATAATGAGTTATGTAACTTCTTCTCCCATCAAACTTATCATGATAGAGGGTAGAAGAAGCATTGCCGCACTGCCAGAACTTGCTTAAACTCAATCAATCGACTATGTTAGTGGTGTTTCAAAGGAAACCTGACCTGACTGGGCGAAACTCATGAGCCAACAGTCAGAGTCATTGAATTTTCGTAGACTTGGGAAGCACTGTGGCATACTTGTTGAGTCTAGCAGAACTTGACGAGTTTGTAAGCTGCAAAATTGATTTCTTTGTTCATTTTTACTATGAAATGTTAAATTTGGCAGCATCGACAGTGATTCTCCAATGAGAGGCCATATGGGCCACCCTGAGGCTAGCCAGGGAGATTTGGAGAATCAACTAGTCTTGTGAGGTATTGACAAAAGCTAGGGGGAACGTACAACCTCTATGAGTCAAACCAAAAGTCAGGACAAACGAGATGCTATATGATCTTGTGAGTCAAGCCAAGGCAAAGGTAGAAGCTTTGTAAGTCTAAGACAAAAGTCAATATATAAGTCTAATGCAAAAGTCAGGGGGAACGTACAACCTCTGTGAGCATAGATAGTCTAGTGAAAAAGTCAGGGGGAACGTACAACCTCTGTGAGCATAGACAGACTAGTGCAAAAGTCAGGGGGAACATACAACCTCTATGAGCCTAGTCAAGCCTTGTGAGCCATGAGAAAAAGTCAAGGCATCTAGCAAAAGTTAGGTTGAACATAAAATTCCTATGAGCTAGAAGCAAACAATTTTTGTGATATTGCAAATGATGTAAATGTATTGATCTAGTGCGTTGGCACGTGTAACACCATTTACCATGAAGAGATTCAAATTACCATGTAAAGAGTCGAGTTGTAAAAGTCAAATTTGCATGTCTAGGTCAAAAACAAAGTTTTCAAGTTTGTTGCTTGTTGCATGTTACATGTTGCATGCAGGATGTCGAGTTGCATGCATTGCATGCATGCATGTCATGTGCATGTTGAGGAGTTCGCATGCATAGTCAAGGTTGAGTCACTTGTTGAGTTGGCATAACATGAAGTGCCATGTCAAGGGCGAGTTGTAACTGAAGTGTAAAGTCAAGTTCTAAATTCGAACTCAAGTGTAAAGCTGAGTTATGACAAGCATGCATTCAAGTGTCTATTTTGAGCCCTCCCTTCTTTCTCCTTAAGTACAGAGGTCGACCTTCTTTACCATTCATCACAGGCCAGCGTATGAGCAAGAGGGAGAAGGTGCATATCAGTCCAGAACACAGGCGCATATATCAGACCTTAAACAGAGGCATATAACAGTCAACTAAGGTGCTATATCAGACCATAAACATCAGCATATATCAGTCTTGTAACAGGTGCGTATCAGTCCAACTCAAAGACACATATAACAGTCCAAGATCAGAGCATATATCAGTTTATTAAAGGCATCGAATATCAGTCATAAGGAGGCTGCTATAATAGTCAAAAAGGCAGCCATATCAGTCCAATAACAAGCAACTATAACAATCAAATAAAGGGTAGCATATCAGTCCAAGAAAGTAGCGAGGTATACCTTCAAGGCTGGCCTATAACGAAGTTTATAACAACAAGGTTTCTTAGTAGTCTACAGTCAGGTTAGAGTCATTGGCAAGCTCTTTAAGAGCAGAGTATTTATGGTGGATATTTTGTAAGTGATCATACTTTATTAATGCAATAAAAGGAGATTGTTTGCTGGGGTTTTTCTCCCTGTATAGGGTTTCCCTAGGGTACATGTGTTGTGATCTTGCATACTGGTAAATTCTTATGATTATTGTTGTTCTGGTTTAAGAATGATGTTAAGCTAAGTTCAAAGTACAGTCAAAATTTAAAGAAGTACTTACAGTATTAAATCAAGCTCATAATTTAACATGGTATCAGAGCTTAGGGTGTGATAAGCTTGTTGAAGTGCAACAACATGTACACACATAGATCCAATTTTTCTTGATCAATTTTCAGTGTGAGGTCCATGGCATCCTCCATTTCAGTCAGGATCGAGGATAGGCTCGAAGGAGCTTCCAACTTCAATGTGTGGAAGCTCAGGATAATGAATATCTTGCAAGAGCATGATCTTGAGCAGTATGTGACCACAATGATGGAGGAACCCACCTCTAATGCAGGGAGAGCAACCTTCAGGAAGAGTCAAGATAAGGCCAAGCGAATCATCTTTGACTCAGTCAAAGACAATATAATGCTAGCGATGACTTCGTTAATGACTGCCAAGGACTGTATGGATACCTTGGTGAATCTGTATGAAAAATAAGCACCAAGTCAGAAGAGGACACTTAAGCACAAGCTTAAGTATTTGAATATGGAGAAAGGTGAATTAGTAGCATCTTTTTGTTCTAGGATAGCCCAGATCAGAGATCAACTTTTGGTCACAGGTGTCACAGTAGATGATGATGACTTAGTTCAGGCCATATTTGATGGTCTTCCTTCCTCACGGGAGACTTTCTTATCTAGCGTGAGTGGGAGAGAGATCCAACTCACGTTTGAGAGGTTATGGCATGATTGCTTCCAAGAGGAGAGTCACACTACTACCAGGAGCGAGCCAACCAAAGAAGAGCATTCAACATTAGCATCAAGATTCAAGGGAAAGAAGAAAGTCACTTTCCAGAAAGGCTCTCAGAGGAAGTCAAACACCAAAGGTATGTTTAAAGGCAAGAGTATTGATACATCTAAGATTAAATGCTTTAGTTGCAATAAGTTGGGTCATTTTGCTAAAGACTGCTGGTATAGTAAGACAAATCCAAGGAAAGGGAAACATCATGCCTCAACTGCTGAGGATGATGAATCCAAACGAAAACATAAAAGTCCTTCTAATGAAAAAGAAACTAGAAAATAATATTACTTGGTTTCTGCTTTATCCGGTACAATTATCACAAGGCCGAAACTTGGTTAGTAGACAATGGTGCATCAAAGCACATGGCAGGGTACAAGGAGATCCTCTCAGATTTCAAGACAAAATCTTTTGCAGAGTAGGTTGAGCTTGGGGATGACAAATGTTACAAGATAGAGGGAGTAGGCTCTATTTCCTTCATATTGGAATTTGGGGCTGGGCTTCATGTTGATGAAGTATTATATGTTCTAGGGCTCAGGAAGAATCTACTATCAGTTGCAACCCTTGAGGACAAGGGATATTGGGTGATCTTCAAGGACAGGAAGACACTTTTGTGGGCTAAAGGTAGCCACTTGAGTACAACATAACCCATTGGGACTTGCAGAGGAGGATTGTACATCGTGACAGGACAGTCAGTTTAAGCATTGGCTCATGATGCGACTAGCTCCAACGAGTTGTGGCACAGAAGATTTGGACATTTTCATTACAAAACACTTCCAGATCTGCAGAACATGGTATGTGGCATGCCCTCTATTTCTCTTAGTAAAAATGAAATTTGTAAAGGATGCATGCTAGGTAAAAATATAAAGAAAGCATTTCCTAGTAGTGACAGCAGAGCTCAGGGCATCTTAGATCTGGTTCATTCTGATGTATGTGGTCCCATGTCATCTCCCTCACTCAATGGTTGTTTGTATTATGTCATTTTTATTGACGATTACTCAAGAAAATGTTGGATCTATTTCCTTAAAGCTAAAAGTGACACATTTGATAAATTCAAAGAGTATAAAGCCTTTATTGAAAAGCAGACAGAGAAACACATCAGAACCCTTAGAACAAACAATGGAGGAGAGTTTGAATCTCTCCAATTTGAGGATTTCTGCAAGGAAGCAGGAATCAAGAGATAGTTGACTGTGCTATATAACCCTCAACAAAATGGTGTTGCTGAAGCCTGAGAGGAAAAATAGGACAATTTGTGACGCAGCGAAAGCCATGATGTTTGACCAGGATCTGCCAAATTCTTTATAGGCAGAAACTACCTCCACTGTCGTGTATATTCAGAACAAGTGTCCACATGCTATCTTGAAGGACAAGACTCCTGAAGAGGTCTTTTCAGGGATCAAACCTAAAGTAGGGCATCTAAGGATATTTGGGTGTCCAATGTATATTCATGTCCCTAAGGAAAAGAGGACAAAGATGGAACCCTCAAGCAAGAAAGGGGTTTTTGTGGGGTACAGTGAGAACTCGAAAGCTTACAGGATATATGTACCAGGTCAGAGGCAGATAGAGGTAAGTAGGGATGTGACTTTCCATGAGGAAGTCGCATTCAAGAAATCCAAAGAGCTTCAACAGGATTCAGAAGCAGTTCAACTAGCTTCACCCTCTTCTGAAAGTGAAGAGTCAGATGTTCAGAGGGAGGAACCTCATGAAGGGCCAAGTGATGAGCTCTTAGAACCGATTGAAGAGTTGGAAAGAACTCTTGAAGAACCTCCATCCAAAAGGAAGCCAGGATGGCTTAAACAGTGCAGGAAGCATAGATAGCTGCTCCCAAAGGAACTTTTAGGGAAAGTAAGAGGCCTCACAGGTTTGGAGGCAATGTTGCACTGATGAGCAACATCAGTGATGCAAAACCTTCTTCATTTGAAGAAGTAGATAAATTACAAGTATTGAAGGATGCCATACTTGAGGAATATAGGTCTATTCTAAAGAACAATGTTTGGGACATTGTGCCGAGGCCAAAGGACAAATCAGTGGTCTCTTCCAAATGGATCTATAAGATCAAACATGCAGCCGATGGGAGTGTGGAAAAGTTCAAAGCAAGATTTGTAGCCAAAGGCTTCACTCAGAGAGAAGGAATTGACTACGAAGAGACTTTTGCCCCTGTAGCCAGGTATACCTCCATTCGAGTTATTATTGCATTAGTTTCAGTTCTTGGTTGGAAACTACATCAGATGGATGTAAAAACAACATTCTTGAATGGAAAGATTGAACATGAAGTCTTTGTGGAACAACTCGATGGTTTTGTATTGCATAACAAAGACACTCATGTATGCAAGCTAGGAAGGCCTTATATGGTCTTAAGCGGGCTCCCAGAGTTTGGTATGACAGGATTGATGGCTTTCTTAAAAGCCCGGGCTTTCAGAAATGTGATGCTGATGCGAACCTGTACTTCAAGGTAAGAGGAAACTAGCATGTTATACTAATCTTGTATGTTGATGATCTCTTTCTGACAGGAGATGAAGGGCTAATAGCCTGGTGTAAGAGGGAGCTAATCTCAGAATTCGAGATGAAAGACTTAGGCTTGATGCATTACTTCCTAGGATTGGAAGTGTGGCAAAGACAGTGTGAGATATTTCTGGCACAAGGAAAATACACAATGGGTGTGTTAAAGAGGTTTGGTATGATGGATTGTAAATCCATGTCTACTTCGATGATTACCAACTTGAGGAAGTTGCATGATTATGATACAGGTTCATATTTGGTGGATCCCACCATGTATAGGCAACTGATTGGATCATTGATGTATATGATCCATACCAGGCCAGATATATGCTATGCAGTGATTGCAATGAGTCAGTTCATGGATGAATTGAGACAGAGACACTAGGTGGTAGCAAAGCACATCTTGAGATATCTTAGAGGGACCATTACTTATGGTCTGAGATATACATCCAGTGGTGGTCTATTTTTGCATGGGTATGCAGGGTGCTAACTGGGCAGGAAGCCTAGTGGACCGGAAAAGTACTTCCGGATACTGCTTCAATTTAGGATCTGCTATGATCTCTTGGTCAAGCAGGAAACACAGATCTATTGCACAGAGTACAACAGAGGTTGAGTACATTGCAACAAGTGATGCTAGCAAGGAAGCAGTATGGCTCAGGAAATTGGTTTTTGGGTTATTTGGTGACAATCTCGAGACAACGATGGTTCACTGTGATAATCAAAGTTGCATAAAACTGACAGAGAACCCGGTATTTCATGACAAGTCAAAACATATTGACATGAAGTACAACTACATTCGAGACTTGGTCCAGAGAAAAACTGTAAAGCTACAGTACATAGCCACGAGCAAGCAGGTCGCTAATATTTTGACCAAGCCATTTCCATTGAGACAGTTTGTGCAGCTAAGAGGCAAGCTTGGTGTGGTCGAGAATGACTCCCTCGCTGAGAGGGAGTGTTAAATTTGGCAGCATCGACAGTCATTCTCCAATGAGAGGCCATATGGGCCACCTTGAGGCTAGCCAGGGAGATTTGGAGAATCAACCTGTCTTGTGAGGTATTGACAAAAGCTAGGGGGAACCTACAACCTCTGTGAGTCAAACCAAAAGTCAGGACGAACGAGATGCTATATGATCTTGTGAGTCAAGCCAAGGCAAAGGTAGAAGCCTTGTAAGTCTAGACAAAAGTCAAGATGTAAGTCTAATGCAAAAGTCAGGGGGAACGTACAACCTCTGTGAGCATAGACAGTGTAATGCAAAAGTCAGGGGGAACGTACAACCTCTGTGAGCATAGACAGGCTAGTGCAAAAGTCAGGGGGAACATACAACATTTGTGAGCCTAGTCAAACCTTGTGAGCCATGAGCAAAAGTCAAGGCATCTAGCAAAAGTTATGTTGAACATAAAATTCCTATGAGCTAGAAACAAACAATCTTCGTGATATTGAAAATGATGTAAATGTATTGATCTAGTGCGTTGGCACGTGTAACACCATCCACCATGAATAGATTCGAATTGCCATGTAAAGAGTCGAGTTGTAAAAGTCAAATTTGCATGTCTAGGTCAAAGACAAAGTTGTCAAGTTTGTTGCATGTTGCATGTTGCATGCATGATGTCAAGTTGCATGCATGCATGTCATGTGCACGTTGAGGAGTTCGCATGCATAGTCAAGGTTGAGTCACTTGTTGAGTTGGAATAACATGCAGTGCCATGTCAAGGGCTAGTTGTAACTGAAGTGTAAAGTCAAGTTCTAAATTCGAACTCAAGTGTAAAGCTGAGTTATGACAAGCATGCATTCAAGCGTCTATTTTGAGCCCTCCCTTCTTCCTCCTTAAGTACAGAGGTCAACCCTCTTTACCATTCATCACAGGCCAACGTATGAGCAAGAGGGAGAAGGTGCATATCAGTCCAGAACACAGACGCACATATCAGACCTTAAACAGAGGCATATAACAGTCTGAGTCAACTAAGGTGCTATATCAGACCATAAACAGCAGCATATATCAGTCCTGTAACAGGTGCGTATCAGTCCAGCTCAAAGACGCATATAACAGTCCAAGAACAGAGTGTATATCAGTCTATTAAAGGCTGCGAATATCAGTCATAAGGAGGCTGCTATAATAGTCAATAAAGGCAGCCATATCAGTCCAATAACAGGCAGCTATAACAGTCAAATAAAGGGCAGCATATCAGTCCAAGAAACTAGCGAGGTACACCTTAAAGGCTGGCCTATAACAGAGTTTATAACAGCAAGGTTTCTCAGTAGTCTCTACTATCTAGTCAGGTTAGAGTCATTGGCAAGCTCTTTAAGAGCAGAGTATTCATGGTGGATATTTTGTAAGTGATCATACTTTATTAATGCAATAAAAGGAGATTGTTTGCTGGGGTTTTTCTCCCTGTATAGGGTTTCCCCAGGGTACATGTGTTGTGATCTTGCATGCTGGTAAATTCTTATGATTATTGTTGTTCTGGTTTATGAATGATGTTAAACTAAGTTCAAAGTACAGTCAAAATTTAAAGTACTTACAGTATTAAATCAAACTCATCATTTAACAGAGGGTTAGCAGTTATCTAATTAGCGATTTTGGAGGGTTTGCAACAATGAATTTCGTTTGTTCAAATAGAAGTCCCGCACAGGAAGCCTATGCATGGTCTGGGTGTGGGTTGTAGACATGAAGGCTGCAGGTGAAATGAAATTCCACAAAGCTATTGTGTGGATTCGTTGTTGCAGAAACCTAGGCTCTAGACATTGATGCTTTATGTTGAGGAGAATATACAGAGTGCAAGTGTGCAGTCGTGGAAAAGAGAGCTGAATTGCAAAATTAGATTATGGGTATTGAAGAGTGCAGATGCAGAACATTGTGGCAGAATTTGAAAATGATGGAAATGTGAAACACACACACTGTAGCAGATGGCATACCTAAAGAATGGAAAGTCAAAACTGCTGGGGGAGCAAACTGCTTAAGTTTTTCCATTTTTGTTCTTATTTAACAAATAATATTTAGATGATAGCAATTATAGGAGAGGAAGGGAGAGATAAAGCGTAGAGGGCCGTTAAATAGAAGGAGGATAAGGGCAACAAAGGGAAGGAGTTCACGAACATTGTACTCTTTGTATTAGTAGTTTACTGCATTCAATTACCATTTGAAAGTCTTTGCCTTATACATCTGATGGCTTAGTATTAGTGTTTGCTTGTGAATTACCAGTAGTGTTTACAGGTATGTGTTGCACACTAGAGTGGAAAAAAGTGGGTTTTCAATAGTCCACTGCATCATTTGTTAACTTAGCGGGTTGGCATTGGGAGAGTCATGTTTAGACCAGGATGAGTTTGGATTTGGGAGAGTTCTGAGTGCAATTCAAAGTGGATTGGCTTTGGAAGAGTGAATTTTGATTTTAGGAGAAGAATGGCAAGGAGAGGAGGACAAATTGTTGTTAACAGAGAGTTATAGGCATTAAGAAGAAGAATTGAAAGAAAGGCATTGAGGCAAAGAAGAGGCAAATAGTGATCTTGAATTAGAATCGCAAGAAAAGAGAAGTTGTGACCAACTTGGTCAGTTTACTCAAGAGCATAGTTCCTAAACGCCTGGAGTGAAGCGGTTCTTCCTAGAAAAATCTCGGGAATGAAGTAGTTTTGGGAGTGTTTCGCCACACACATTTTTGAAAGTGCTTCCTTTAAACTTAAGAGAAGCATTACACCTGGTGGAAAGGCATTACAATTTGACAACTCGAGCACCACAACTGACTCGCTTGTGTGGGCGACATGACCGTTGAGGAGTGAACAAATGATCACAAGCACTTTTGTTCGGCTAAGCTACCATGACAACATTGTACTATTCCGTCTAATTCATCTAAGGACAGGGCTTGCACTTCGCCCCAATTGCTTATTCTCATGTCTTTGGGATAATTGAACTTTATTCATGTCTTTGGGAAAATTGAACTTTGGTGGGTAGCCTCACATCCCACCATTTTCATCATCATTTTCATCACTGAATTGCGATCCAATTGAGAGTAATATATGTTTTTATATATTATGATGCATATATATTAAAAAAAAAATTAAAAATAAGTTGCATGATGCCAAATAGTAAGATATTAAAATATAAAATATCATATCATCTTCATCATAATATTTCTTCATTTCTGTTCTCATGATGATGTGCCCAACGCTTTTTAGGGATTTCCCACGTTCACCTTGTGCTCAGCCACATGCACGTCCTAACTCAACAGATTGCTTTTACATCGGATAATCATCTGGAGTTCTTCTCTCTCACATCATGGAGGAGGCCATCTTTACATTCCTGACTCTGTCTCAGGCAGGAACCACGAACCCTTCTTAGGGGCTTTCTCTCAGGTTTGTAAGCTGAGAGAAAGACTTCACAAGCTGCTATGTTCCACATCTTATAGGTTTGTAAGCTGGAGGATGTCTCCCATAGCTGCTTTCATCAACACTCCCTCTCAGCTAGGGAGGCATTCTTCATCAAGCCAAGTCTCATACCGATGTACTCTGAGTTTTGTTTTTGGCCAATGGTCATCCATACTCCCTCTTAACTCGGAAGGAGTTCTTCACCAAGTAAATGTTTGGTGTAGAAATTTGCAGTCTGCTTAGGTGGAGAAGGGTACTGTAAATAAACAATTTTCTTTTGCATCATATCTCTGACATAAGAAAATTTTGTCTCTTTGTGTGACAAACCATCAGGAAGCTCTGGGTTCTTTAAGGAGTTTTATATATGGCTCTCTGTCATCAACATATGATCTATCTCATGGTCAAGTAGATCTGACGGAATTATGTGAAGTCACATTTCTTCGCACACTTATTGCTATATATATCTATACTCTGTCTCTGGTGCACTTAAGGCTACAGAGTTATGTTTCTTGTTGCAATAGGAAACCATGGAAGATTTCAAGGTAGAACATCAACAGGATGTGCTCTTCCGGTCCATTGTACTTTCTGCTCAATCTGAATCGGCATGAATGAAGTTTGGTGTTAACCGGATACATCAATGATCCAATCAACTGTGGATTAGTCTCGTCTGAATCATCATCAATTTTCTTCTTTAAATCCATCACAGTGGATTTACATTCTGTCATACTTCTTTAATATTCCCTCTGTATATTTTCCTTGAATCAGGAAAATTTCGTCGGTCCTCTGTCATACTTCTTGTCCTAAGAAGTAGTGTATCATACTCAGATCTTTTATGAAAATCAGAAGTCAATGTTTGCTTGTTTTCAACAACTAGGCTTTCTGAGTAAGTCATCAGGATCAGGTTCTCGTCACCAACACTGTATAGGTTTGGATCAACAACACTCTTGCTGAAATCCAAACTCATCAAGAATCTATCTATCTGATATAGTTTCCAACTCATGGA
>ML776595.1:1744725-1760142 GCA_009831015.1 Picea engelmannii | reverse complement strand
GCTTCGCTAGGAGTTGGCCTAGACGGAGGAGTTGAGGATTAGGTGACAGCACCTTAACTCTCACTTGCCCCCAAGGACACACCGAGTGGATTGAAGATTTCTTCCACGTCTCCCAAAGGTGTGTATAAGGCGGCAACAGAGTGGAAGCTTACTAACTGGAATGCATTTGGGTTCATTAGCCTTAATTATGATTCTGTTTTAAAATGATCTCTGCTGACTGGATATCTTCTCTTATTGGCCTGCCTCAAATACAACTATACTTTCTTAACATAAAATCATGTGGCATCGTCGGAATGAAAGAAGTGACCATAAAGAAAGTTTGTCGAGAATTTCCACTTTAATCATTTTTTGTGTTTGATCCACATTTTCTTGAATAGATCTGTAATGTATTTGAGTGTTCATTGATACTGTTGAACTGATTTTCTTATAGTTGTATCCAGGATTACATTTTCATCTTGTTAACTGGGTTGTGTGAATATTGTAAGCCAAAACATTCTGCAGAACATAAATCACCATTTCCCACCAAAAGTAGAGTGAATTTCATTGAGATGGACGAGGTAGTTCTGAGGTTGTGAAATTATTCCTATCTGCCAAAACAGTAAGCTTAGTGAGTCAATCACCTCCAATCTTTTCATCTGATAGGTTCATTGCTCCCCTATCCATCAAGACTAGATGTTTTCTTCCACCTCAGTTCCGAGTTAGGTAAATGTACTTAAATGGTGAGTCTCGCTACAGGATAGTCTTTCCTGGTCAAAATCTGGAGAAAAAGGGGGTTAACTCTGAACAAAATTGCCTTTGAAGTTAGAACTGTGCTTGTCTGACAAAAGGGTTGCGCACATATGTGTGTAGAAATCTGTCCGTCTGTCTGTGGTGTCTTATGTATTGTTATTATGGAAATGCATTTCATTATACCGATAATATAATGATTCACCTTCATTTGAGAGTCCTTCCCATTCTGACAAATGGAATCTGCTACAAATCAAATCCAAGGTGATGTCCAAAATTGTACCGTGCCCTCCTAAAACACATTGTATTTCATCTCTCTGAGATAGTAATGTACTTTTTCCCTAACTATCACATTTTGTACCAGGCAGGGGTTTCCATGATTAGTAGTAGATCCATGATAAAAATAATACTTGATGAATCCATAGTTCATTGTTTTGTTCATATGGTCTTTAATTATGCAGATAATTATGATAGAACTGCATAGTTGCTAACCTCTGGTTTCAATTATTGCATAGTCATTATTTAATTTTCCGTAGGTAATTCTATGGAGGGCTCTAGGAGATTTTTAATACCAAGTGGAGTGAAAGCATGGGAATAATCTCTGCATAGGGTTAATGAGTGCTTTGATTGAATTTGGATGCAACCTTGGAACCATGCATGGGTATACTATCTTAGTTGAGGGAAATATTGAAGAGACTTGCATTGAATGCTAACATCTTCTTTAGCTATATGTATATCCATGACATTCATACTGCATCTTTAGGCTAACAAAAAGTTGTATGACGGTGAATAAAGTGTACTGGTTGATTAATCTTATGCAAGGTGGAATTTGTGGTATCCTAAAGCATTGCCTTTAGAGGGATAACTAGGTATGTTTGACAATGTTAGATACCTAATCCTTAAGGATTGAGGTACTTTGTAAATATTATTTAGGAGAAATATGAAGAGTCATAGGTGAGTAGAAAGAGTCATTCGGGCCTCTTGGAAGATGAAACCAAAGGTCACCTCACTTTGTATTTATGAATGTCTCACGTTAATGCACATTGCAAATCAAGTGTGGAGTTACTTATTCCTCTGCCCATACCTGGCTTGACAGTGGTGTTAGAGTTAGTTTTAGCTCTATGATTCTTTTCCTCATGCAGAAACCCCTTTGTCTCTCTGTTTATTTCCTCAGATCTGTCTCTTCGTTTATTCCTCTGGACGTTACATTCCCCACAAGTCCCAGGATGAAACTGTAATGTCCCCCACCTCTTGATGAAGAGGTCTGGGAAGACTTAGTGGTCTAGGTATCCCCACTAGACCATAGTCTCATGCAGCATGGGGAAAAGTCAACCAAACTAATGTTATATTTTGAAGTTGACTTAGGAAAAAGGGAAAAAGAGCAAAAAGTAACTCAATGAAGAATTAGAACGCTGGAGGTTGAGTTAGGGGTTGAACCTAGGGGTTAAACTAACTCAACAGGGAAACATAATGGAAGTATAAAGGAAAGGCTAGGGTGCACCTTTCATTCATCTTGGATATTTGGTATTTTGCTTGTTGAGCTCTTGAGCACACAGTTTTGAGGGTTTTGAGATTACAAACCCTAGAGAACAACTCAATGGTGAAAGATTCCACTCACCTTGTTCCAAGCTTGGTCTCGGGGATGAAACACTCCACCCACACCATTCTACACTCATCATCTATTCAGGAGAGCAGCATGGCCGTACTAGTTAGGGTTTTCCAGCAGGGGCGCACCATTGCTTGAGGAATAGTTCGATCCAACTTATTGAGAGAGCTTTGGGAGATTCTAGCTGTTGGGTTTTGCTTGCAGAACCTGGCTCATCAATTTGGAGGCTTTCTTAAGGAGTTACTACGGCCAGAGTATTATCTACAGGTTGGGACGACTTTGAAGGAAGGAGGTCATCTTAGTGATTCAGAGATTCTCAGATCTAGGGAGTTCTACCTCAGATCTGATCTTGAAACTTCTCCTAGGGGCTTGTGGCAACCCGGTCTATCATCCTAGAGAGTTTCAGGTGATTTGGAGGCCTCATTCATCGAGGCCGAATTATTGGCACTTCAGGGTTTCAGGAGGGCGCAGGTTTGATTAGGGTTTCAGCAGTTGGAGGGGGAAGACTCAGTATTTGGACTTCATACTTCAGGAGGGGGTTTCCCTTGCCTTGATCTATCTATTGGTGGAGTTTGGTAGCATTTGGAAGTCTTCTTCAGTTGGGCCGAACCCTTGGTCTTCATATTCTTTCAGCAGGACGTGCCAGCAGCTAGAGGGGTTGGATATAACCCTAGCTTTTTGTGTTTGATCATTCATCTTGCATTTAGCCTTTGGGAGGCTCATCTTGTATTGCTGGGAGCATTTTGTAGCAGCTCATATCTTTCTCTTGGAGCCATCTGATGTTATTCCAGATCTGCTTCTATATTGTATCAGGTTCTTACTTCTCATAAATAAAGGTTAGATCTGTGATTTGTGGTTCCATATCTTGTGTATTGATGAGATCTTGCATTGTATTGAATATATCTTGATAAACTATGCTGAATAACTGAATATAACCCTAAGGCCGAAATATCAGTGGCCAACCTGCATACATAAACAGTCAAACAATTAATTTAGTGGTTAGCTAATGTCCCCAAGCGAAAAAATTGGCTTGGGAACATTACAGTGGTATCAGAGCTCTGATCCTCCCATCTTGTGAGGATTAGCGCATGCAGAAGTTCAGTGGTATCTATATGGGCCGAAGGAAGAAACAAACTAGTGAGACAGAAGCCGAGATGGAAGGTTCAGGTGATGACAATGAGCCACAAGGCTTGGCAATCTTAGCACAGGATTTCCATAAGCCCTTAGTCCAGACAGAGAGTACATTGGTCCGCCACTTACAAGAAAATTAGGAGACAAATTGTAGGGGGCAGGCCGAAATATCAGAGACCTTGAGAAAGGTAGATGAGAACCTGAGGAAGGTGGATGAGAATCATACAAGGATAGCCGATTTGTTGTTACAGGTGACTCACAAGGGGAAAGGTCCAAAGATGTATGACAACAAGGAGATGGGTGGATCTCATGGAGGAAACAGGTATAATCCAGAGCATATTCCCTATCATCAGTCTGAGGGAAGTAATGGATGGAGCGCACCACATGGACATATAGGTAGCAGGATTACTCCTAGACCATACTTGCCCACGTTCACAGATGAACATGCACAACATGAACCCGTGGATGACTTTGTTGAGCAGATGGCACAGTTTTCTAGGGAGTACAACGATTTGAGTATGACAATTTAGAGGCAAATGACCCTAGACCAATACTGTCAACTCAAATTTAGAAATAAACCTAGGCCAAACCACATGAGCAACTATGAGTTTGAGCGCAGGGATGGGAAGATGGATATTCCCTATTTTGATGGTACGACCAAGATGACTGCACAAGCATGGGTACAAAAGATGGACACTTATCTGCAGCTTAACCCCATGAGGGAGATGGAGGCCATCAAGTTTGCTACCATGTACTTGGATGGCAAGGCTCATGATTGGTGGTACAATGGATTGACCACACTAGGCCACAATCAGATAGTGGCATACACAGAATTTACTCAGAGACTCATTGACAGGTTTGACCAGGGGGATCCTGAGTTACATTTCCGAGAGCTCACACAGCTTAGACAGACAGGAGCATTGGAGGTGTACATTGAGGAATTCTAGAGACTAGTAGTCATGGTACATGATGTATCACAGACCAGGCTCATGATGCTCTTCACTGAGGGGTTGATGGAACCCTTGAAGGGTTGGGTAAAGGCTTTTAAGCCTACCAACCTACAGGATGCTATTTGGAGGACGAGAGACCTAGGACCAACTGCAAAACCAAAGTTTTTGCCTAGACCATCCCTTAACACTGGAGGTAGAGACCAAAGACCTCCATTAAACCTAGGAGGGCGAGACCCAAGGGGGTTTGACAGGGGAAGAGGCAGGATGGACGAGACACCAGAAGAGAATTGAGGAGGAAGCAACTATGCTACACTTGCAAAGAACCATGGAACCCATCCCACAAATGCATGGGTCGTGTCCAAGTCCACTACATAGAGGTGACTTCAGACAATGAAGAGGAGGAGGATTTCGGCCACATCCAGAACATGGAGGCAGACACCACCGAAACTGTAGATGAGGAGGCTACAGGTCATGACAGTACGACAGAAGAGAAGGCTACCTTGGCATCCATCAGTGGGGTGCCCAAATACAACACCTTCAGAATGAGAGGAGTTTTGTAGGGGCAAAAGGTGTCAGTGTTGATTGATGGGGGAGCTTCTCACAACTTCATTGACTCAACATTGCTACAAAGGAGGCATATACCCACGGTTGAATTTGAAGGGTTCAAGGTGGAGGTAGCAGGTGGAAGCATCATGCCTTGTAATAGGTACATTCCAGGCATGGAGCTTACTTTGGGTAGGCATGATTTGGTACAGGATGTTTATGTGATGGACCTTCCAGACACAAACATAATCCTTGGAGTACAGTGGCTCAGTACGTTGGGGCCTATCACCACCAACTACAAGACCATGGAGATGTCTTTCATAGAGGAGGGTGGACGAAAGGTAGTTCTCCGAGGCATGACAGGTAACTCAGGCAATGTAGTTATGGCCAAGAGGATGGAGGCCATTTTTAGGAGAGAAGAGATAGTGTATGCAACTGAGTGCAAGATTTTGGCATTTGTGGACAAACAAGGCAAGTTTCACTACACACCAAAGATTCAGGAGATCATTGACAAACACAGTAAAGTGTTTGGACCTATTCCACCAGGGGTGCCACTAGATAGGGGGTTTGAGCATATCATTGAGTTGGAGGAAGGAGCAAAACCATTCATCACCACGCCTTACAGACATCCAAAGAAGTACAAAGACGAGATAGAGAAGGCAATCAAAGAACTCTTGGATATGGGTTACATCAGGCCGAGTTCCATCCCTTTTGCTTCTTCAGTGGTGTTGGTAAAAAAGAAGGATGGAACCATGCGCATGTGCATTGACTTCCGGGCATTAAATAAGAAAACAATAAAAAACAGGTATCCCATACCAAGGATTGATGAGCTGCTGGACGAGCTGCATGGGGCTGTCTATTTCACCAAAATTGACCTGCGCTCTGGGTACCATCAAATCAAAATAAGGGAAGAGGACATCCCAAAAACTGCTTTCAGGTGTCACTACGGGCACCATGAGTTTTTAGTGATGCCATTTGGTTTAACCAATGCCCCAGCCACGTTCCAGTCATGTATGAACCATGTCTTCAACAAATAGTTAAGGAAGCATCTCCTTGTATTCTTTGATGACTTGCTGATCTATAGCAAGACGTGGGAGGAACACCTTCAGCATGTGGACCAGATTCTGACTATCATGGAGAATCAGTCATTGTATGCTAAGGAATCCAAATGTGAGTTTGGAATGACGGAGGTCCTTTACTTGGGACACATTATCGGAGTTAAAGGAGTACAAGTACATCAAGAGAAAATTTAGGTCATAGTTGAATGGCCAACACCTAAAACCCTTATAGAGTTGAGGGGATTTCTGGGCATTTGCAGCTACTACAGGAAGTTCATCAAAGGGTTTTCCCAGCTTTGTGCACCCTTGACCGACCTAACAAAGAAAGGGGCTTTCAGATGGAGTGAAGAAGCCCAAGCCATGTTAGAAAGAATGAAGAAGGTAATGAGCACGTGTCCGGTATTGGCCTTACCAGATTTTGGCCAACCTTTCATCTTGGAGTGTGATGCCTCCGGAGAAGGCATTGGGGCCGTACTGATGCAAAATTGGCACCCTCTTGCCTATGAGAGCCGAAAACTCAGGGGTCCTGAGTTACTTTACACCATCTATGAGAAAGAGATGTTGGCCATCATGCATGCTTTAGCAAAATTCAGGCAATACTTGGTCGGTGCTAGATTTGTAGTGAGATTAGATCACAATAGCCTCAAGTACTTCTTGGAACAGAAGGACTTGAATGAAAGACAACAAAAGTGGGTCAGCAAGATACAAGCCTATGACTTTGACATTGAATTCGTCAAAGGGAAAAACAACGTGGTGGCAGATGCACTATCCAGGAGGCCATCAATTTATGCCATGACAGATGTATAAGTCGATTGGAAGGACCACTTGGTGATGGAATACTCGGAAAATCAGTTCGCTTGTCAGGTGATAGATGGACAAATATAGGATGATAACTTCAGGGTCATTGATGGCATCATCTATTATAAGGGCCGAATCTTTTTGGTTCCTGAATCGGCCTTCAAGGCCAAAGTGTTGCAGGCATGTCATGACTCACCGATGGCAGGGCACCAAGGGATTGGCAAGACATACAGGCAGGTGAGGGAGAGGTTCTCATGGAAAGGCCTCAAGGAGGATGTGATGAATCACGTCAAGGAGTGTACTACTTGCTAGGAGAATAAGGATGAGCACACTCACCCAGCAGGACTGCTGCAACCCCTACCCATCCCAGAGCACAAATGGGAAAGCATCTCCATGGACTTCATCACATGTTTGCCCAAGGCACAGGGAAAGGATTGTATTTTTATGGTGGTGGACAGGTTGACGAAGTTTGCACACTTTTTCTCCATTGCTATAGACTTCAGTGCAACACAAGTGGTCGAATTATTCTTCAGGGAGATCTTCAGACTTCACGGTTTACCCAAAACCATTGTTAGTGACAGGGATAGCCTATTTATGAGTACATTTTGGCAGGAGTTATTCAAGCTAGTTGGTATGGCCTTGACTCCTAGTACTAGTTATCAGCCTCGGACGAACGGGCAGACCGAGATAGTCAACAAATGGGTGGAAGGCTATCTTAGGAATTATGTGGTTGGGCAACAGAAGGCATGGGTCAGATGGCTACATTTGGGGGAATACTGTTACAACACCACCCATCACATGTCCATAGGCATGACCCCATTCAGGGCATTGTACAGTTATGACCCACTCTCTTTCGTAGAGATTGGTTTTGGTGACAGCAGGGCCCCGATGGTACAGGATTGGGTACAACAGAGTCAGGATATCCTTAGGGAGCTGAAGGATCACTTACAGAGGGCACAAAACCAGCAGAAGGTCCAAGCAAACAAACACAGGGTAGAACGTACTTTTGAGGTTGGTGACTTAGTCTACCGAAGGCTCCAACCGTACAAGCAGGCTTCTATAAAAAGAAGTGGAGTAAAGAAGCTTCAACCACATTTCTTTGGGCCCTACAGGATCAGCAGGAAGGTAGGGGCCGTAGCTTATGAGCTAGAGCTCCCACAAGGTAGCAGGATACATAATGTCTTCCATGTGTCTTGCCTGAAAAGGGCCATCGACCAACACATCACTCCACTGGAAGTGCTACCACCTCTAGATGAAGAGGGGCAGCTAGTTCTTGTACCAGAGGAGATATTGGAGGTTCGAGAGAAGAAGCTCCGGAAGAGAAGCATCAAAGTGTACCTGATCAAATGGAAGGATTTGCCCATTGAGGATGCCACGTGGGAGAATGAACAGGTGGTACGGGAAACAGGTTTGGAATTGCTTGAGGACAAGCAATTTCTAGCAGGGGAGACTGTAATGTCCCCCACCTCTTGATGAAGAGGTCTGGGAAGACTTAGTGGTCTAGGCGTCCCCACTAGACCATAGTCTCATGCAGCATGGGGAAAAGTCAACCAAACTAATGTTATATTTTGAAGTTGACTTAGGAAAAAGGGAAAAAGAGCAAAAAGTAACTCAATGAAGAATTAGAACGTTGGAGGTTTAGTTAGGGGTTGAACCTAGGGGTTAAACTAACTCAACAGGGAAACAAAATGGAAGTATAAAGGAAAGCCTAGGGCGCACCTTTCATTCATCTTGGATATTTGGTATTTTGCTTGTTGAGCTCTTGAGCACACAGTTTTGAGGGTTTTGAGATTACAAACCCTAGAGAACAACTCAATGGTGAAAGATTCCACTCACCTTGTTCCAAGCTTGGTCTCGGGGATGAAACACTCCACCCACACCATTCTACACTGATCATCTATTCAGGAGAGCAGCAGGGCCATACCAGTTAGGGTTTTCCAGCAGGGGTGCACCATTGCTTGAGGAACAGTTCGATCCAGCTTATTGAGAGAGCTTTGGGAGATTCTAGCAGTTGGGTTTTGCTTGCAAGACCTGGCTCATCAGTTTTGAGGCTTTCTTGAGGAGTTACTACGGCTAGAGTATTATCTACAGGTTGGGACGACTTTGAAAGAAGGAGGTCATCTTAGTGATTCAGAGATTCTCAGATCTAGGGAGTTCTATCTCAGATCTGATCTTGAAACTTCTCCTAGGGGCTTGTGGCAGCCCGATCTATCATCCTAGAGAGTTTTAGGTGATTTGGAGGCCTCATTCATTGAGGCCGAATTATTGGCACTTCAGGGTTTCAGGAGGGCGCAGGCTTGATTAGGGTTTCAACAGTTGGAGGGGGAAGACTCAGTATTTGGACTTCATACTTCAGGAGGGGGTTTCCCTTGTCTTGATCTATCTATTGGTGGAGTTTGGTAGCATTTGGAAGTCTTCTTCAGTTGGGCCGAACCCTTGGTCTTCATATTCTTTCAGCAGGACATGCCAGCAGCTAGAGGGGTTGGATATAACCCTAGCTTTTTGTGTTTGATCATTCATCTTGCATTCAGCCTTTGGGAGGCTCATCTTGTATTGCCGGGAGCATTTTGTAGCAGCTCGTATCTTTATCTTGGAGCCATCTGATGTTATTCCAGATCTGCTTCTATATTGGATCAAGTTCTTACTTCTCATAAATAAAGGTCAGATCTGTGATTTGTGGTTCCATATCTAGTGTATTGATGAGTTCTTGCATTGTATTGAATATATCTTGATAAACTATGCTGAATAACTGAATATAACCCTAAGGCCGAAATATCAGTGGCCAACTTGCATACATAAACAGTCAAACAGTTAATTCAGTGGTTAGCTAGTGTCCCCAAGCGAAAAAATTGGCTTGGGAACATTACAGAAACCTTGGTCGTTGACCGTTGTTTGCAGGAGAATATCGTCGAGTCTTATTGTGTAGCCGTAACTACTCCTGGCCTATCAACAGTTCTCTTTACTACCATGACTTGCCCATCTGCGAATATGGCCTTGTACATGCTCCTGTAATGGCCTTTGCCCAGAAGCCTCATGTTGCTGAACCTGTCAGTTGCACTCTTGACCTCACCCATTCACCAATATTGCATTTATCATTCTTGTCGTGGGCCACGAGTTTGTTGGTCTTCTTGTAGTAATGATTGATGAGCTTGTGATACAACAGTCTGTCCACTCTGACCACTATCGATTTCTGCATTTTGTTGGCGACTGTATATCTGCACCATCTGTGAACCCCAAATAGAGAACACTTTTGACAACTCCATTATGTAGATATCATTTTCATCACCCACGATAGAAACTTTGTTCAAAGTATGCGGCTGAGCAGATGTCAAAACCCTCCGCATCTGGGACGTCCACATTGGCTATTACATCAAAACATTGAAGGGCCGCACCAATTATATCCTATGTGTTAATTTCAATCCGCAGTCGAATCTTATAGTTTCTGGCTTGTTTGACGAGATTGTGAGGATTTGGGATGTGAGGACGGGAAAATGATTGAAGGTTTTTCCTACCCATTCAGACTCTGTGACGACCATTCACTTCAATTGAGATGGGTCGTTGATAGTTTCCAGCAATCATGATGGGCTCTGCAGGATTTGGGATTCTTCCAGATGCCATTGCTTGAAGACACTCATTGATGATGAAAACCCTCCTGTTTCATTCGTCCATTTTTCTCCCAACGATAAGTTTTTCTTGTCCATTAGTCCATCTTGCCATGCCTTGCCACTGCTTTTCGAATACCTTGGGGCACCTTGATGGTGTTCACATTTGTCATTCAAAAATCCACTGATTGGAATGGAGGCTCAATGGCATTGCGCAAGACTTGAGAGATTTAGTGGAGAAAAGAGTATCGATGTCTGAATCACTGATAGAAGAGAAACAATAGATAATTCAAACCATGTGTTATCAACCAATCTAACACTTGTGCAAAGCCTTCACAAGATGCAGGATAAGTGTAACATATGGAAGTAATTGCCGCTATCACCTAAGTAGTTACTTCCCTCGTTTCAGTGAAGGATTGAGATCCAACACAAGGGAGACTTCCCTAGCAACCTCAAAGGATCCTATATCAAGTCAAAGCAAGTCTACAACCCCTTATCTTGGTTACTCTATCACACCACCAACTAGGTCAAGGGTCAAGGTGAAGACAAGGTGGTTTAAACAAGGAAACTTCAAGGCTTGTGTGTGAGGGTTGTTTCTAAGACAATAAAAGATATCTACCATAACAAATGAATCAAATAAATGCCCTGAAACACTAGCTATCAAAGGAAAAGGAATGGCTGCAATAAAACTTGCATAAAGAGATGATTCACTTCAACAAATAACAAATTATAACAGCAGCAATATAACAGTCCTTAAACTAGTAAAGATGCAAAGAAAGAGACACTAAAAGCAAGCTAAAAGACTAACAAACCAATAAACAATGATTGCTGAAATGTAAAATAGCATGAAACTGCTTCAAGAGTGCAAGACGTCAAGCCCTAATGGCTGACAACTACTCTCAATGACACAATAAATTGTGTTTAAGAATGTTTCTAAGTGAGAAATGCAACAAAGCCCTAGACGTTAGGCTATTAATGACTAAGAAATGGAAATGCAATGCAATTAAACCTAAACTAACACAAGATATCAAAGAGAGAGAGAGGATTAGGGTCCTAAAGTCACTTGCAAAGAAATTAGACTAGTGCCGTCTAGCTTCCTTGGGCATATGGAGTCTAAGGTGCAAATCCTATGGAGAGTAAAGGCAAGAAAAGACTTAAGATACAAACCCTAGGGTAGTCCACTACAAACCCTAGGTATTGATTCTTTAGGGTAACAACTTAAGGTAGTTCACTACAAACCCTAAGAAGCTGTCATATGTCTTCTAAAGGCCTTAAGCAAGAGATTTTGAAAGGATTTTGGTCAAAACCCTAGAGTAGTCCACTACAGACCCTAGAATTTTAAACTACAAGAGAAAGACTAGGGTAGTGTTAAACCCTAGATTTTCACCCTTGAAAATCTTGAGAGTTAAGAGCTAGCGTGCACTATTTTGCTGGCATTTTGAGATTCTCCTCGAGTATAGCACTTGTGGTTAGCAGAGGTTGGTTCCCATTAGAGACAGTTATATGATTGGTACATGGTTGTTTGGTTCAAAGTTAGAGTTAGCTTGGTTTCCCATGCATTTGAGACACGATTTGAGTGGGTCTCTTGATAGTTTGGAGTAGTTCTAAGCATACAGGGATGGTCCTTGCATGATTCTAGGCCCGATAACACTTTTCCAAGTGACATGCAAGAAATTTCTATTTTTAGCAGTTTGATCTCGAGGACCCAGATTCATATTCTGAGCACATATTATTGATCCTTTAGACACTTGGAGTCTTTTGGACCTCTTCTGAGATGTTTTTTCACAGATTTCTATTTTTAGTAGGTTGAGCACCAGGGCTCGCATGACGATTTTGATTGCGGATCTGGATTTCTTGCGGAAAATCAAATCCAATGAGTATAATATCATGGACATGAGGGGATTTCTATTTTTAGTAGTGGACACATGGTGGTGGTCTCCTAGTCATTCCAAGCATTTTTGGATAGTTTGGGTCAACTTCGACAAGTTTAAAATTTTTGGGACCGGATGGCTATTTTTGGAAATTTCTATTTTTAGCAGTGGTCGTCATCTCCAACAGTGACAAGTGGCAGGCTCATATTCCCACATGTGGTAGAGTTTCAATGTGATGTGGCATCTGCATGGCATCATTTGACAAGGAGGCATTTTCCAAGGCATGAGCATTAAATGAGAATTAACTAAAGTGAAGAAGACGCATAGGATGAGGTGGCACTTCCCTGGAGAAATTTTAGCCAATTAAGGCTAACTTTTCTCACCAATTTTCCTCACTTAACATATCTTCACTTTCCAATCATTAATTTCCCAAAATTCACTTAAATTGCTTTTAAACGCTAATTTCCTAAATTTTAGGAAATTCCCTAAAAAATGGGGCGAATTTCCTTTTGGCCAATATCTCACTCATCCTTTGACCAAATTTAGCTTTTTGACATGCGTTGGAAAGCTAAAAATATCCTCCATGCATTCCCTTCACTCCATAAAGCCTTGGCTGTAATGTCCCCACTTTGGGACATCATTATATTACACAGTGTTATGATGACCAGGGTAGCCAGTTGGAGATTATAGCGAGTACATGGATTATTGAGAGGTATTTTGGGGTCCGGCTTGCATCGCTCATCCCATTTCATCATTATGATCCATTCCGCACAGGTTGGCTTTGGTTCCATTGCATTTCAACGATTTCCATGATTCTGAGTATTTTGAGCTATAAGTTAATTAAATTCACTGAATAGGTCATTTTGGGCACATTACTTGGAGGAACCTCTCAGTGTAATAGCTCATTGGAATCAGGAGGAGCCACACTACAGGATGGGATGGTGAGAAGTGGCTTTCAGTGGCCAGGGAAAGCAACAAGGAGAGATAAGGCGCTTTTCAGAGGTAAAAAGGTTAATTAATTAATTAAATATTAATAAAATGAAAGCCACTTTGGAGGGACAAGGTGAGCAGGAAGTATAAAGGAAAGGCAAGGGCCTCTATTCATTCATTCATGTATGTTTATCATTTGGATATCTGGCTTCTAGCTAGAGGGCCCATCTCTTGGGGGTTTTGATGGATTTGACTTAACAAACGCTAGAGGACGATTCAGTGTTGAAAGATTCCACCTAGCTTGTCCCAAGCTTGGTCTCGGGGTTGCAATACTCCCCCACACCATTCTAGTCCAAATCTACTCAGTTGCAGGAGGATTCTACACTAGTCACAGGTGCAGAAAGAGAGGGTGCACCAGTTGTGGGTTTCCAGCAAGAGGGGTGGACCATCCATTGAGGGAGGATTCGATCTAGCTGAGGAGAAGGGATTTTGGGAATTCCAGGTATTGGGTTTCCTTTGCAAGTGTCATAGCACTATTCTTGGTGGATTCCGGAGGGATTTTCGTGGAGGATTTATTTGTATTGAGAGTGGGACGAATTCCCAAGAGAAGGGCACACCATTCTCTGGAGGGTGGCTAGATCCAAGGGTCTAGCAGGTCCTTTGATGATTTGAGCACTTGGGTTTTCATTGCCGTGTCTCGATCTATCATTGTAGCAGGTTTGTGGAGCCTTTGGAGGTCTCTAGGAGGGAGGCCAAATTATCTAGGGTTTCAGGCATCCAGGGGGGCGCACCATTCCTTGGAGGAGAGGCAGATCCATGAGTTTGGAGAGGATCTTGGAGATTTGAGCACCTGGGTTGTTCTTGCAGTTACCCGATCTACTGTTTGGCATCTTCATTGGAGCAGTTGGACATCTTTGGCAGCAGGGCCGAATTGTTGAGGCTATTCAGTGATCCAGTAGGGAGTGGCATCTTCCAGCTTGAGGGTTGGAACTTGGTACTTCATACGGCTCGGATCTCATTCATGTATTGGTCTTCATTGTTATCTAGCGTTTGGAGGCTTGTTGTCTTCTATTGGAGCATTTTGTAGCAGCTTCTATCTTCTTTATTGGAGCCATCTGTTGAGCATTCCAGATCGGCATCTTCATTGTATTAGGTTCTTCTTGTTAGAATATAAGTGGATGTGCTCGTTTTACCATTGACAATACCCTTGTCACCCAACCATAGGCTGAAGCCACCCTCCGAGCACCTTAACCTTGACAGAGAATCACTCCGGAAGCAAACCCTAGGCTAGATAGCCAAACAAAGGGTAGCACATCTTTCCCCAAGGATAAAGCACCAACAAGAGCTGATCAGATGTTCCAAACCCTACCCAAGAGATAGTTCAAGCGTAACTGCTAGTTGCAGTAGCTGCAATGGCAGCTGTCCTCCAAACCTGCGCAGAAACTGGGCAACTGCAGTGCGCACAAGTGCTGCTCTGCAATTCTGAGATTGCCTGCTAGAATGAGAACTGGCCTGCTGTATTTATACTAATTCTGGCTAACTGCCTGGGTCGACTTCTCATTTTGGGTATCTGTCTGTTTAGTATATATTATTATTTCTGGCCGACTTCTTCTCTTGGAGGCTAATAACCTAATGTAAATTATCTTCTTGAGCCGACAAGTCTTCTAGGGTTATTAGCCAACTCATTAGGGTTTCTTCTTGCTTCCCGGAGTATTCTATCCTTGTCAGGTTTACACGTGGAGGTAAATACCTCTCGCAGCTACCATAATATCAACAGTCCCTCCTAGCTAGGGAGGTATTACAGGTAATGGTCTTGAGCACAAAACATACCATTCACCTGGTAGCATCAACATAGTTATATAGACTAGATCATAACTAGATCATGAGCACCATCATCATCATCAGCTGCATCATCTCTCAAAACCATACTCTATCTGAGTAATCAAACATGATGCTCACTCCACAGAGTGATACAAGAGCCATTCTTCTAATCTAGAAAAGTAAATGTTCTGAACCATTTTCTGTCAGGAAAATCTCTGTTCATCATTCATCTGGCTGATAATTATTTCCAATAAATTGCTGATAGTCTTCAAGGCAATCAAAACAAAATAGAACACAATTGTGTCTATCCATAGTAGTGCATAACTACAATCTAGTGGTACATTACCACACCAAGTAACACACAAGTACTTGATCAACAAC
>ML776595.1:1669137-1694149 GCA_009831015.1 Picea engelmannii | reverse complement strand
CTTGACGTCATACTTGTAGCAGCTGCAACAAAAGTATCATAGGGCTGACGTCATACTCTTCTTCATTTGCTTATACCTGCAACGTTGTGATAGTTAGCAGCCCTTTTCATTGGCATTGAGTTGATATTTGTATTCCTAAGCTAAATTGACAAAACGTTTTTGCTCTTTGTCACTATTTTGGTCCATAAGTTGAAGCTGACGTCATACCCATTGCATAAACATTATATAGGTGACGCAGCAAACTTATTATATGTGAGCTAATTTGACATTGCATTAATGATATGATATAAAGCTTAAATTGTGAACATTAAATGCTATTTAGTTTTTCATGCTTTATTGAAGTGATATAAGTCTTTGCTTTATTAGCCATCATTGACTTCGTCAATAATAGCATTGATCCATTGCTCATATATTGATTTAAGGATAGTCATTGGTTTTATGAAGTACTAACCTACTGCAAGCACATATTCTAGTTGTCTTTGTTTTGTCTCGCAAACAGGTGCATCAGCAGTGGTTATATCTTTGTGACTATCTTTTCTTGGGCAGCAATCTGTGAAAAGGGTATCCCTGACTTATCCTTTTAACCTTACCCTTTCATTTACCCAGATTGCCTTAGGGACGTCTCCCTTGGACTTGCCTTCCTAAATAGAAAGAGCCCCCCATCGAGGTGACAGTGGGTGGGGAAGCTCCTGTTACGCCGGTTTCAAGCCCTGACTCAAGCCCTTGGAACTATCCTACAAACCGTGCGATAACAGGACTCAATCTTGAAGAGAATGACCTAGCAAGATTCATTAAAGAAGATGTACGAGAACTCGCCGATGTTGCAGCTAAAGCAAAACACCAAAAGGACACAATTAGGGCCAAAAGAATCATTGTAGATTCTATCAAAGATCACTTCATTCCTCAAGTGTCTTCAAAGAAGACTCCAAAAGAAATGTTTGATGCCCTAACCAGATTATATGAAGGAAAGAAGATGAATCTAAGAATTCAACTCAAGAATACAAGGATGCAGAAAGGAGAATCAATCCGGGAATATTTCTCCAGAATATCACAATTCAAAGAACAACTAGAAGCAATTGGAGATACTATAGACGAAGACGAACTCATAATGACGACCCTTAATGGTCTCACAAGACCTTGGGATGCATTCATTCAAACTATTTGTGCCAGAAAGGAGAAACTACAATTTGACAGTCTTTGGGAAGAATGTATTCAAGAAGAATCAAGGATAGCTAACCGAGAAGCTTTACTATCAAGAGATGAAGATCAAGCCCTAGCTACTCACACCAAAGGAGGAAGAAAGAAGTCTTACTTCCAGAAAGAAACTCATAAAGAATCTCACCCCCAAAACAAATTCATACATAAAGAATCTCAACCAAGGAGATTCCAGAAGTTTCAGAAAGGACAAAAAAAAGGAAAAGATTTCTCATCCTACCAATGTTACCATTGTGACAAGATGGGACATATTGCGAAACATTGTCCAGCTAGATGAGAAGAATACAAGAAGAAAAACAAGAGGTATCATGCCCATACAATTGAAGATGAAGAGCCACCCACAAAGATGATAAAAGAACGAATTGAAGACTATGTCTTAATCTTGACCCTCTCAGGATCAGTATCACCTGGTGAGGACACGTGGCTCATTGATAGTGGTGCTTCCAAGCACATGACAGGTCAAAGAGACATTCTCTCTTGCCTTTCAGAAAATAAGTTTTCTCAGAAAGTTACACTTGGAGATGATTATCAATACCCCATCAAGGGAGTAGGAGAATCAAATTACAATCTTAATTCAGGGACTCCAATGAAGATGAAGGACGTACTATATGTACCAGGTTTGACAAAGAACTTACTCTCCATATCAGCTTTAGAAAAGAAAGGCTTCAAAGTTGCCTTTATAGATGGAGAAGTTCTTATGTAGGCCAAAGGAAAAACCATGGAAGAAGCAATCATTATTGGAAAAGAAGAAGGTGGCTTGTATAAGCTAAAGGGTCACTTAGAAGCAGCCATGACCCACTCCATTGAGAATCCATGTGAACTTTGGCATAAAATATTAGCCCACATCAACTACAAGGCATTACCATATGTAAGCAAGGTAGTCACAGGTCTACCCGAGCTCAAGGTTGACCATGAAGGTGTGTGCAATGGATGTGCACAAGGGAAGAACATGAAGAACCCTTTTCTGAAGAGAGACAGTAAAGTAGAAGGAGTCCTAGAACTCATTCACTCAGATGTGTGTGGTCCAATGCCATCATCCTCCATCAGTGGTTATGTATACTATGTATCTTTTATTGATGACTATTCTTGTAAAACCTGGGTTTACTTTTTGAAATCAAAAGATGAAGTGTTCAGTAAATTAAAGGAATTCAAAGCCTTGATAGAGAATCTTTCTGAAAGAAAGATCAAGATACTCAGGCCATATAATGGAGGAGAATACACCTCAAAATATTTTGTAAACTTTTGCAAAGATGTCGGGATCAAGAGGGAGCTCACCCCTCCCTACAATCCTCAACAAAATGGTGTAGCAGAAAGAAAGAACAGAACTATAAAGGAAGCAATGAAGACCATGATCCATGATCAAGATCTTCCAATGTGCTTATGGGCAGAAGCAGCAAAAACAACAGTATATGTGTAGAACAGACTGTCCCATAGTGCACTTGGGTTCAAGACCCCTGAAGAGATGTTCTCCGGAAAGAAGCCAGAAGTAAGCCATCTCAAAATATTTGGCTGCCCAGTATTTGTACATATTCCAAAAGAGAAGAGAACCAGGTTGGACCCTTCAGGAAAGAAGGGAATATTTGTTGGATACTGTGAGGTCTCCAAGGCCTTCAGAGTTTATATACCAGGTTACCATCATATTGAGATCAACAGGGATGTAACCCTTTGATGAAGATGCAACACTCAAGAAATCAAGAAGATGCCAGCTTGAAGAAGTATATGAAGAGGAACCTGTAGCTCCTAGAGTTACAGAGCCAGTGAGGGAAGTCATAGCTTCCCTTGATGAGGAGATTCTAGAAGATCATGACATAGTAGAATCTCAAGAACCTCCCCAGATGACGATCTCCCTCAAGAGAAAGCTAGCCTGGGCAAGGGAACTTATTCAAGATGGAGAGAAGTACGGTGTTCGTGAAGGAACCATGAGACAAGTGAAGAAACCAAAGCCATTCTCCAGTTATATGGCTTTGATGTGTGATCTCTTAGAGAAGGAGCCTACCTACTTTGAAGAAGCCATTCAGAAGAAAGAATGGGCAGATGCCATGACAGAAGAATACCAATCCATTATAAAAAATGATGTATGGGAAATAGTTCCCAGACCGAAGAGCAAGGATGTGGTATTTTCCAAATGGCTCTTCAAAATAAAACATGCTGCTGATGAAAGTATTGAGAAATATAAAGCAAGGTTCGTTGCTCGTGGCTTCTCTCAAAAGGAAGGCATTGACTATGAAGAGACATTTGCTCCTGTAGCCAGATACAATTCGATCAGAACCATCATAGCCCTTGCAGCTAAGATGAAGTGAAAGTTACACCAGATGGACGTGAAAACTGCCTTCTTGAATGGTGTCATTGAAGAAGAAGTGTATATAGAACAATCTTAAGGATTTGAAGTTGAAGACATCAAGACTCATGTCTGCAAGTTGAAGAAGGCTCTGTACGGATTGAAGCAAGCTCCTAGAGCTTGGTATGGAAGGATTGACAGTTTTCTGACGATCTTGGGCTTTACCAAGAGTAAAGCAGATTCTAACCTTTACTTCAAGGTTATGAATGATGAACCTGTTATATTGCTGTTGCATGTGGATGACTTATTCTTAACTGGAGAAGAAAATCTCATCACTAAATGTAAGAAGAAGCTTGCTGCAGAATTTGAGATGAAAGACCTTGGCCTAATGCACTATTTCTTAGGTCTTGAGGTATGGCAGAGCCTAGAGAGGATCTTCCTTAACCAAGGGAAGTATGCAGTTGAAATACTGAAGAGATTTGATATGTTGGAGTTCAAGTCCATGAATACACCCATGGAAACAAAGTTGAAGCTCCCGGTTGACTCTTCGTCAGAATTGATTGATGCTACGCTATATAGAGAGATCATTGGATCGTTGATGTATCTGACGAACACCAGGCTAGATATCTGTTTTGCTGTGAACACCTTGAGTCAGTTTCTGGTAGAACCCAGACATGTTCACCTAGTTGCTGCAAAACATGTGATGAGGTACCTTAAGGGTACATTGGATTGTGGTCTCAGTTATGATGGAGATCATGACTTCAGACTGAGTGGATATACTGATTTAGATTGGGTTGGAAGTGTCTCTGACAGAAAGAGCACTTCAGGATGTTGTTTCAGTCTGGGGTCAGCCATGATCTCATGGCAGAGTAGGAAGCAATCAACCATTGCTCTCATCACGACAGAAGCAGAATACATTGCTGCTTGTTCTGCCAGTTGTGAAGCCATATGGCTTCGAAAGTTGTTTACAGGTCTATTCGATCTAGAGATGGAAGCAAACTTGATCCTATCTGATAACCAGAGCTGCATAAAGATGACAGAGAACCCAGTGTTCCATGACAAGTCAAAACATATAGAGATCCGATATCATTACATCCGTGACATGGTGTAGAGAGGAGCCATAAAGCTCCAATATGTTAGCACGGATGAACAAGTTGTTGATGTGTTGACCAAGCCTCTATATCGTGTACAGTTTGAGCACTTTCGAGATAAGCTTAGTGTAGTCCGTAAGGACCTCCCTCGAAAGGGGGAGTAGTGTTGTGATGCCAACCCCTTGATGATGAGCCAACCTAGTGCTGTGATGCCAACCTTGTGCTGATGATGTGCCAGCCTAGTGCTGTGATGCCAGCATCGTGTTGATGATATGCCAGCCTCGTGGTGTGATGATGTGCCAGCCTAGTGCTGTGATGCCATCCTCGTGCTGATGATGTGCCAGCCTGATGCTGTGACGATGTGCCAACCTAGTGTTGTGATGCCAGCCTCGTGCTGATGATGTGCCAGCCTCGTGCTGTGATGATGTGTGTCAGTCTCGAGCTGTGATGATGTTGCCAGTCTCGTACTGTGATGCCAACTTCATGCTGATGATATTGTGTTGCTAGTCTTGTACTGTGATGCCAGCTTCATGCTGATGATATTGTGTTGCTAGTCTCATACTGTGATGCCAACTTCGTGCTGATGATATTGTGTAGCCATCTTTGTGCTGTGATGCTAGCTTCGTGCTGAAGACTCTCAGCCTAGTGTTGATGTTGATGATGCTCCAACCTTTGTGCTGTGTTGTTGTTGTTATTGATGATGAGAAAAACTTCCAATGATTTATAGATACACTAGTCAGTATTCCAAGATGTTGTTGATGATGTTGTCCTCTCTCTCGCCTGATGCTGTTGTAGAATACCCTTCTTGTTAAGGGGGAGTGTTGAAATATTGTAACTGCAAAGAGTATTCTATTTATTATTGATGTATTATTCATTAGATCAATCCCCTTTTGTGGATTGATTATGTCGAGCATTGTAAATGACCAAATCCCCTTTTGCGGATTGGTCAAACTCTAATTGTAATATGCTAAATGAGAAGTTGGCCCCCATAATATATTAAAGTTGTTATAACCACCCAGAATGAGAAGTCGGCCCTGCTAGTGAAAAGACACCTCAGTTCAGCACCTGCCAGATTGTATAAATAAGAGGGCCAGCGCCTCATTTGCTCATTCACTCGTTCATCAGAGCGCAAGTTTGGAGCTGCAGTTGGAGAAGAAGGAAGAGAGAGAGAGACGCATACTTGGAAGAGGACTTTCTATATTGTTTGGTTTATTCTCTTGGCATTGTATTGGCTATCTATATTAAGGAAGTCTTTGTTGGGTTTTCTCCCCCATGAGGGTCTCCCAGGATAAATGATGTGTCTCTTGTGATTGTGTATTTCTTAGTGATCTTATCTATGCTATGGTTATCTAGTGAATTCAAAAGAAACCTAATAATAGCTTAAACTCTAACAATTTCGACATTTGGTAGTGATGCAGAGTGACAAGTGGTAGTTGGGTGGCATAATTAATGAGGAGGCACATTGTCCAACGTTAAAAGCATTAAAAGACAATTAATTAATTAAATGAAGGGCGTATGGATGAGGTGGCAAGTCAACTTCGCCGTGATTGAGCCAATCAAGGCTTAATTCACTCATTAATTTCCACTCACTCGTCATAACTCCACTTTCCATGTAATTAACTCCATTAAAAGATTTTTAAATACCTCTTAAACGCTAAATCCCTATTAAATAGGGCACATCTCTCCCATTGACTAGTGCATGCTTCCCTTACCTAAAAATTAGCCCAAGTTATGCGCATGGTCCTCTAATCTCTCCCTCCATGCATTTTCCTTCCATCTATAAACCCAAGCACATGGTTTCCCCTTCTTATTATCTCCTTCTCCATTCTTAAATGCACCCTCACTCCCTCTCCTCCCACATGTGTGGTGCACCTCTCTTAGCTTACTCCACTCCCTTCTCCATGCGCCATCTCTCCTCCTACCTAGCTCCTAATTCCTAGCGCTGATCTCCTCTTAAGGGCCTGTTGTACCCTTTTCCCTCACATATGGCTCCTTATTTCCCACTTACCTTCTCCTATGTGCGCCTCCTCCCTATATTTTAGGGCGCATTCCTCCTAAACTCATGCGCTTCTCCTCTTCCTCACTCACTCGAACTATTCCTCTCTTCTATCGTGTGCTAACCTTATCCCTAATCTTCTATTTTCCCCACTTTCCATCTCCCATTTCCTTCTACTCTAATCTCCATTCACCCCATGCACCCTCTCTCCTAAAATATAGGGCACAAATCCTTTTCTTCCTTCTTTACCACACCTTCACTCCCTTTGACTCTCACATGTGGGGTTTAACTTACTCTCCTCACTCCACTTCTCTTGTGCACATGTGTCTTCTACTCCTACCCATCCTTCATGCGCATACTTGCCATTTTTACTTCTCTTATGTTCCCTCATGTTCTCTTAGTGAATTGCGCCCCTCATCACTATATATTGGAGGTTGGTCTTCATTATTACGGTCGGATTTTTGCAGCAACAACATACACATACTTTCTTTCTCTTCTCTTATTCTTTCTAGTCTAGCTACTCTCTCTTTGAGCAAGGACAATATTTGTAGCAGTTTTGGACTTGTCTATTGTGGCGCAATCAACCCTTTGGCAAGCCTTCAATAAAGGAGTGTTGTGTTTTTGTCGAACTTTCCTTCTTGTCGCTATTATGTTCTTACTCTTGCAAATTGATTAGTAGCTCATTACCATTTATTGTGATATTTATCTATCTTCTAAGTGGTTTCTTTCCTTATTTCTTTCATTTCTCTCACGCTAACACTACCGGATTCTTCCAAGCGAATTTACTCTATCTTTTCCTAACGCTTTGGCGGAGTGTTTACATGTTGTCCAAAACATTTTTGCTGCTGCTTTTGTGTGTTTTTGCAGAAAATCAACTAACAAATCAGAAGCCCGTTACCTAGGGACTCCCCATTGAGGTTGACATGCACCAGCCCGAACGGAGAGGAGGCTTGCCTGTGATAATTTGGGGCATTCTCTCCTTGAATTAGCCACTTTTCCATCGCTGATTTCTTAATTATCAGATCTGATTGGAGTGTGAAAAAGTGTGCTAAGAGGACTCAAGTATTCTAAGGTGGATGACTTCAACCTGATTAGATATTCTTGATTCAGACTTTGATGGGGATAAAAAAATGGAGTGTCAACTTCAGGGTATCTCATGAGTCTTGGATCAACAACTGTCTTCTGGAGATCATGCAAACAGTCAGTTCCAGTAGATTCCACAACAGAGAAAGAATATGTGGCAGTTGCAGAAGCAACAAAGGAGATTGTGTGGCTCAAGAAAATACTTGAATATTTGCAAAAGAAATAGGTGAATTCTACTCCTCTTCTAGTTGACAATACTTCTGCAATCAAGTTGGCCAAGAATCCCAAATTCCATGATTGAACCAAGCACATCAACACAAAGTACCATCTAATTCAGCACATCAACACATCTAGGAGGATCTTTCACTGATAAAAATTAATGTTCTCAAACGATGATGAAAAGGTCTCTGTGTCGAAGAGCTCGTCAAGAGCTTTCCAACGCAACTTGAACGGGGTCAAACGAACATCGTATGAGAAAGTTATGTCGTTTTGAAGTTTTGGTCAAACAGGCAAAAAGTGTGACAGGGTTGACACGTGGCATAACCAAGGACCGACATGTGGCAGTACGACAACACAAATGATGACGTGGAAATACATATGCTGACGTGGTATGCTGATTGGGCTGTACGAGTGCTGATGTGGCATGCTTATTGGGATGTACAGACGTTGATGTGGTATGCTCATTGGGCTGTACAGGTGCTGACGTGGCATGCTGGACAGTACAGATACCTACGTGGCAGGTTGATGTGGTAGAGCTGATGTGGCTAGTTTCTTGACGTGGCACATTGACTGTGTAGGTTACGTGGCCGCCACGTGGTAGCCCCAATTTGTTCAAAAGGAGCTTATCGACCACGGAAGCATCAGGCAGGTGGATCGAACCCCCAACCTATTCAACACCAATTCAATGACTTACCACTTCACCACCATCGGACTGTTGGGATCCAACCAACGCGAACCAAATTTAAACTTTATTTGTTATATATTGCCCAAAAATGGGCGGTTCGTGGGCTTGACCCCGTGACCTCTGCTCCGACAGGCCAGTGACTTAACCAATACACTAATGGTGTTGCTTGGTATAGCATGCGGATAATATATTATTTGAATTGTAATATTTGCATAGCCCGAAAAATCAGAATGACCGTGGGTTTGAACCCCTGACCTGTTCTATATTAACCAAAGGTCTTTACCATTGCGCTAAGGGGCATGTGCATTGAAAGGATTCGACACCAATTGATTTTATGGTGTATTTTCATGTATAATTGAATAACAAAGCATTTTTAAGCCTTTTGAGTGTAGGAAGAGAGGGTGAATTTGTTCCCAGCCATTTTGTAGTCTTCCTAGAGAGGCCAAAGATAGTTTTGTTGCAAGTTGGAGATCACATGGGTGTAATAAGCATTTGATGTGAATGTTTGCATCTTTTAATGGATCAGTTGCTCATTGGAAGCGGACCCGGAGATGTAGCCCAAAATGGGTGTTGTTATCAACTTGTGTATATTTGTCTTTGTTCTTGCTCTTCATTTCTTCAATTTCAATCTTTCAAGAATTCATTGAATCTTAATATTTAAGTTAAGACAATTCACACTTAACATCTATTTGTAAATCAGTCAGTAATTTTAGATCAGGTTTGGTATCAGAGCAAGTTTGACAGGATTTGCAAGGGTGAATGTTAACCAGGCTTAAGTTCAAGTGTGGTGAAGGATCGGTTGAAGAAGCTAATCCAGAAATGGGATGTGTATTTCGAAGACGAGAAATGTTGTCGCCGAAAGAAGGAAATCCTTTTGGTTCTAAGGCGGCTTTCCTTGAAGCATTCATGGCGATGAAAACTATGCTGGAAGAGTTGTACCATGAGCGAAAGAAGCCCGAGGAAGGTGGCCTATTTGTAAAAGTTGAAGGAGAAGGAGGTGGTGGTGACCCTCCTAAGACTCCTCCGTCCTCGTCATCCTCTTCTTCTAGTTTGAGTGGAAGTTCTTCTTTCAAGAAGCATTCTAAGAAAACTTCATCTGATTTGCCTTTATTGAAACTTGATGTCAAGTTTGATTTGCCAATTTATAATGGTGATCTTAATGCAAAAAAGTTGGATAACTGGATCAAGTAGCTTGAAGTCTATTGCAGGATTCAAAAAATTATTGATGACAATGCAAAGATCTAACAAGCCACTCTTCGACTGGGAGGCACAACTTTGATCTAATGGGAGAGTAAGACTCAGGAAGATCTTCTTACAAAAGGTAAAATGATATCTTCTTTGTATGAATTTACAACTGCAATAAAGAAGCAATTTTATCCATTAGTTTATATGCAACAAGCAATAATGGATTGACAAACATTAAGACAAAATAAAGGACAAAGTGTACATGAATATACTCAGGAGTTTAGAAAAAGAGCATTAATATTGGGTATTCCTTTATATATGCAAGAAACTCTTCTCAAGTATATTGGTGGTTTGCATAGTTATCTTCGACATACTATCCTCATGTTTAATCTGACTAATTTGGATGAGGTTTGTGTTCAAGCTACACATCTTGAATCTAGAGGAAAGAATGTTCATGATAGTTTCTTGGGGGATTTAGTTCAGTCAAAGGAAGGCAAGAACAAAGGAAAGGAGAAACTGAAATGGACAGCCATGGTGAAGAAGGAAGACGAGAAGCCTTCATGTTCATATTGCAAGAAGGAAGGACATGACGATGATAAGTGTTGGAAACGTCATCCAGAACTAAAGTCAAAGTGGTTCCAGAATCAAAAAGTTCATAAGAAGACCACGACTATAATCCAATAGGATTAGGGATCAGATTCAGGTGATGAATCCATGATTGTAGCCATGGGAATACAAGGTAAATCTTCTATTGCTCGTTCTAGCACTTCTGCTCATGTTTAAGCCTCTAATATTAAGCATGATGAAAGGAAACAAAACGAGTTGTTTCATATCAAAATCATCTCAAAGCATACAAAGATTGATACATTCGTTGATAGTGGTTCACAAGCAAATCTCATTTCTGAAGAAGTTGTTAAAACATTGGGACTTAAAACTAAGCCACATCTGCAACCATATCCTTTAGGATGGATATGTGACAATGCTAAACTACAAGTGACCAAACAATGTAAGCTTAGATTTGCAATCACCTCTAAGTTCATTGATGAGGTAGAATTGGATGTCATACCACTTGATATTTGTGGAATTGTTTTGGGAAGCCCTTATTTGTATGACAGAAAGGCTATCTTCTATAGGGAGGAAAAAAATATTGTTTTACAAAGGATGGAATTGAATATATTGTACAAGCTCATCATTTGAAGACTGACATGTCTCTTGTGAATACAGGACAAATGAAAAGGCTAGTAAATGAAAGAAAGAATCTATCACTCATGTCTGTAAAAGATGAGGAAGAGTGTGATCCTAAACATAGCAATGAAATAATTAATTTTGTTACTAACTATGATAAAGTGTTTCAGGATTCACAGGAATTACAACATGAGATTCTGTTGCATCCAAGCACCAAGGATACAAGCTTACAACCCATGGTTGAGAGTAAAATAGGTCCATTGGTTAATGATGCTCCTGTTAAGAAGAGCAAACATATTATTGATTCATTTTCATTAGTAACTATGTATTCATTTTTAATGCTAGTATGTTGTGTATGGTTAGTACTTGCGACAGTGAATACAAATGTTTGTGAAAGTAAGAGAATGATTGTTTATGTCAACAATGTTATGGCAGTTTTCATCTTTGTTGGAAAATTTGTTTTGATGAGTCAAATGTTCACTATCAGAGCACGATGGATGGATACCGAACAGAGGAGACGATATGCTCACTTACTTTCTGAATAAAAAACTTTGGTGGTCCAAAAGCTTTGTAGTGGGGAGGATTGATCCAGGAGGATCTTTCACCGATAAAACTTAATGTTCTCAAATGCTGATGAAAAGGTCTTCATGTCGAAGAGCTCGTCAATAGCCTTCCAATGCAACTTGAACGGGCTCAAACAAACATCGTATGAGAAAGTTATGACATTCTGAAGTTTTGGCCAAATAGGCAAAAAGGGTGACAGATTTCATACGTGGCATCACCAGGGACTGACACGTGGCAGTATGGTAGCTGATGTGGGTATTGACGTGATAGTATGAATGCTGACGTTGCATGTTGATTAGGTTGTACGAATGTTGACGTGGCATGCTGACTGGGTTGTATGGATCCTGACATGGCATACTGACTGGGCTATACGAATGCTGACGTGGTATGCTGACTGGGTTGTACAGGTGCTGACGTGGCATGCTGGATAGTACGGATGCCTACATGGCAGGATGATGTGGCAGAGCTGATGTGGTTGAAGACATGGCAGGATGACTATGTAGGTTACGTGGACCAATTAGAGGCTGCCATGTGGCAACCCCAATTTGTTCAAAAGGGGCTTATCGTCTGCGGAAGGATTGGGTGGGTGGATCGAACCCCTGACCTATTCGACCCCAGTTCAACGACTTACCATTGCGCCACCACCGGACCGTTGGGATCCAACCAACGTGAATCACATTTAAACTTTATTTGTTATATTTGCCCAAAAATGGACGGTCTGCGGGCTTGACCCCACGACCTCCGCTCCAACAAGCCAACGACTTAACCAATACGCCAACGGTGTTGCTTGGTATAGCATGCAAATAATATATTATTTGAATTGTAATATTTGCATAGCCTAGAAAATCAGAACAACCGCGGGTTTGAACCCCCGACCTGTTCTATATTAACCAAAGGTCTTTACCATTATGCCAAAGGGTATGTGCGTTGAAAGGATTCGACACCAATTGATTTTATGGTGTAGTTTGCTGTATAATTGAAGAATAAAGCATTTTTATGCCTTTTGAGTGTAGGAAGAGAGGGGGAATTTGTTCCCAACCATTTTGCATCCTTCCTAGAGAGGCCAAAGACAGTTTTGTTGCAGGTTGGAGATCACATGGGTGTAATAAGCATTTGATGTGAATGTTTGCATCTTTTAATGGATCAGTTGTTCATTGGAAGCAAACCCGGAGATGTAGCCCAAAATGGGTGAACTCTGTTATCAACTTGGGTATATTTGTCTTTGTTATTGCTCTCCATTTATTCAATTTCAGTGTTTCAGGCATTCATCATCGGTTTGCAAATCAATCAGTAATTTCAGATCATGTAGAGGCCAAAACTATTCACTTGAGACATTGTTCCACAAATGGGCAAATTGTGGACATCTTTTTTTTTAAGAGACTGAAGATTATATTAATATAAGGGTGTTGTTCTTGAGAAAACAACAAAATCCAAAGTTTTTTTCAAAATTTGGCTCAAGGTTAGAATATTTGCCTACTGCTACCAGAGTTACATATACATACATCCTCCTATTAAGCTTCCACACATAATGACTTCTAAATTCTTTGATATACTGGCTGAGAAAACACACTATTCTAAAAAACATTCAGTCCTGCATAGATTCACTGTCTTGTATATCCTGTTCTTTGCTGATTGCAGAATTTCCTTCCATTTCCATAGGGGCTGGATCACGTAACCCCCATTTCTTCATCTTAAACACCTCCTTAGCGAGTCACGTTGGAACTTGGATTGATAGAAACTGAGAAAGAGCGTTGTTGGTGAACCAGGGACCTCAAGTGTTGGCATTCTATGTCCAGGCTGTCAATTCGTTGAGCTTGAGTCCTGACCATATTTGTTAAATTTTCCATTGTCTGTTCTACATCCTTCAAATTTGCCAAAACCTGTAGAAGAACCTCTTTGTTTGCTTCTGCTATTTCCTCGTGTCTATGGAGAATACTCTTAATTTCACTCCATGAGGGATCCATTCCTACCTTATACAGACAACTAGAGCTTCCACACTTCCAACAAGCAACCCCAATTCCTGTTTCCAAAAGCCAAAGTTCAAAAAGGGATCCTCAACAATTAAAACCAAAATGTCAGGAGCATATAAACTAACACGAATAGAGACGAAGGAACAAAACTTGGAGAGCAACATGTGCCTGGTCAATGACAGAATTGAATCCAACATCGAACGCCTAACCATGCCAACAGGAACCCACCTCCCACAATGAACGACCGCTGTCACTAGAGCACAGTCTCACAAAACAGAGCGACGACGGATGAAACCTTCAGAACAAAGAATGCGATTCATGCCCCTACTCACCTCAGATAAGAAACCCCCTTTGCATGAAATAAACTGAATGCATGCATTAAGTTTGAGTGCCTTGGAAAGAGAAATCCACCTGAGCATGTCGTCACTCATGCCTCTTCCTCGTCACTTGCCCCATAGCATTAATTCGAGCATGGCAATCATGGTATGGGGAGTGACCCCGTCACTCCATTTGACACAAATACCCCTGAATTAAGCCTCGCTTGTAACTTGGCCATTTGGTCGGCAATGGGATTAAGTTCTCGTTTGATATGGAGGATAGAGAACTCCTCAAATTCAACCAAAAGAGAGATGGAATGAACCAAAATATTGCTAAGGAGATTGTTCCCGACCTTGGATCCTTTAATAATAGCCCTGGTCACTAACATAGAATCACCAAGAACAAGGAGCTTGGAAATCCCCCTTTCCTTTACTATTTTGATTCCTTCCCATAGTGCATAGGCCTCTGTGATGTTGTTAGAGAACTTACCCAATCCCCATGCATAGGAAATAACTGGATTTCCTTCGGGATCAATGAGACTCCCACTTGCACCTGCCTCCCCTAAATTGCGGACATCTTCACCAAAGTGCCTGGAAGAGAAAAATTTGAAAAGTTCAAAATGATGCTTGGACTCACAAACACCCCTTTGGATTAAGGGGGGGGGAATGTTATATACCTAATCCTTAGGGATTGAGGTACTTTGTAAATATTATTTAGGAGAAATATGAAGAGTCGTAGGTGAATAGGAAGAGTCATTTGGACCTCTTGGCAGATGAAACCAAAGGTCACCTCACTTTGTATTTATGAATGTCTCATGCTAATGCAAATCAAGTGTGGAGTTACTAATTCCTCTGCCCATACCTGGCCTAATAGATAAATCCATGAATCCACAAGAAAAATGCAAGTTGAAAATCACGATATCACAAATCTTCAAAAGAAGTCGTATGGTAGGTAGCCAGATAGGATTAACTTGCTACATATGAGGAACATAGATGAATTTATTTTCTGCAAACAAACAAAATACTTCACCAAAGTCGAGCCATCATAGAAAACAAGTATTCAGAGGCAACAATTTTTAAGTACTACAGGAATGGAGACAAATAATTAACTTAATTGGATATCTTGTATCACTTGATTTGTAGAAATAATTTTTTTGCCATTTTAGAAAATAAATTGAAAGCCCTGTTTTTATTCTAGTTTGCCACATGATATTTCCAATAAAGATTAAATGCAGATGATCCAAGTGGAATCAGCATTTATATTCGTTACCAACACAATATGGATTTAAGCTGTCTTTTTAGCATTTTTCTATCTAGCAGCTAACATAGATGGTCTTGCATTTCATTGAGCTGAAAGATGTTTTTTATCCAAATAAAGCAGTTGTTATTTTTTCCTTTTGCAGCTAGTGGTCACTCCTTTGCTTTCTCTAGTCCATATCTACAGTGTAACTCAACAAATGCATGCGACACCAATCAACACACTGAATCCTCAAAGAACAGCAATGCTTGTGGCTGACTTTCTCAAGGTTATTGAGCAGGCTACCTATTTAATGAACTATTGGATGAATTACTTTCATGTCACATAGATCTTTTTGTTGAACCTATGCCCTTGCTTTGACATTTACCTGATGCATTTTGTTTTTCTGTCATTGTATATAACAGTCTGGAACAGTGTCTAGGCCTGCAGATTTACGTTATAGAGAGAATCTGATATTTCCATTAAAACTCATTGAAGATGCTGGAAGTGTTCAAGTGGGGCGCTCATTACGAAAGGCAGTTGAGAAGCCTTCTAAGCTTAAACAGATCAAAGAAAAATTTAAGAGGGAACGTTTTTTAATATGTTTTAAAGACACATCCACAGATTTGGTGCTGGAGCATGCTGCAACTGGCGAAGATGCTCTGAGAGGATGGCTCGTAGCTGCTTATGCAGCAGAGATGTCAAGGAGTAATGGTTTGTGTAATTCATCAGGAAGGTACAGTGCTGGATTTATGAAAGAAGTAGTTTTAGATGATGCTTATGAAAAGATGGAGAAGCTGTTTCCTTCATTTGTTACTGGACTTAAAGAGAAAGGTTGGTATACTGATCTTTTCTTAGATGGAACTGGAAGTCGTTTTGCATGGTAATATGGTTTCTTCCAATCCGTTATGTCATGTTGTTTTTACTGCAACATAACTTTTCATTCATAGGAGTTATGATTGGTTGTTATTTTGCACCACTAACACTGACAGCACTACATGGACCCTAACAACATAGGGTGGCTATATTCCGTCGTTTTATTTTTTAGAAAATGCCTCTTATATTCCATTGGTGGAAAAAAGAGAGTACATCATATAAATTACCTCACTGGGCCAAAAATTGGGTATGCAAACTGCCCCTCCCTACATAGGCGATGGGCACCAACATATATTCCTTGGTTCCAGTGTCAAGAGAATCTCATCTTTTCTGAAGATCACAATCCTGGCTGCAATCTGGATTGCTAGATCTGATTTAATGTCCCCTAAATGAAGTGACATTGGATTGCCCTTAAATGTAGCTGTACATTGCTTCTTCCACAAAAGGATATGATGGTCAACCATATAGTGCCCCGTATACTTGTGCTCCATGATATTGACCCTTGGATTATCACTTTTGGAAGCTTGGCTTACTATGGTTTTCTTTCTACAAAACCAATCTTATCACCGGAGTCATTGCAGTAAATCAAATTTTAGTGTTTATTATTTTCACTGAAATATCTCATCTCAAAACAAGTTTTTAAACCATGAATAAGACATACCTCTATGCACAAGAGGAAATAGGCTAAACGTTAGATAGATGACTTTGTAGAAGTGGACACTGGCTGCTCTGATAATCATGGATGCATCACTACCATTAGTTTATGGGTCGTATGTCTAACATTTAGCCTCTTCCCACAAGAGAGATGACATTGTCTTGGACAAGAACATCGGTACATGCATCTAAAATTGAGATATGCTGGCTGCTATTTTATTATAAATATGACAAAAAAATCTTGGAAAGAGGATTGCTCCTCCGCAACAATATGCCATCTTTACCCTCATCGTTCAAAGGTTCATTTAAGCATCGAAGGCATTGTTTTTTGGAAAAAATTGCAGTTGGAAAGTTCATGAGATGGCATAAACAGTTGAAGAACAATGCAAAACTGAATAAACATGTTATGACGCAATAGGAAGATTGACCATGACACCATGAAGTGCAATACATAAAAAGAAAATCATACGTAAAAGTAGAGGGGAAAAGGAAATTATAGTATTTCCCATAGGTGACCAAAAGCAGTAAATTACGTTGAAGGATAGTGCTTTAAGGCATCTTACAACCAAATAACAAATAGTAATAGACAAGACACTTGAAAAGGAGTGGTATAATTGTGGATAAAAATAATAGCTCGACACCATTTGCTTGGGTGCCATACAACTTTGAAAAGTTAAGAGATGTGTTTGATAATTGTCCTTTGTATTACGAAATCCCCCAACTTGCATAAGACTGCCATCTAGTGAATTGTTTTTAGCTATGGCACCCAATTATGCAACCTTAGGAGACTGAATAGTTCTTTCCATAGATTAATAGATAAGGTGTTGCTTGTATCAATCAAGAATAATACTTGTGTTACAGATTGGTCTCCTTACCCTTAAAATGAATTCTTAAAGACGATTGTTTGATAGGAGTTAGCATGCAAGTTTATCTCCTGATTGTTGTGAAGTTGGCAATGCCTCTCAAGTGAGGCAATAAAATATGGCTATTAGCGAACCATCCATTAGGCTGAAGATATTATTTTGCAACACCACTTGATATTCATTGTTATACCCCATTGGGAGTTTCGCTCATTAATCTTTGATTCCAATTTATCATATTCTTCTCACACAATGATTATAATAGAAGTGGTCCCAAAAGGGAATACCTCCACAATAATAACACACGAGTGTACTCAAAGGGAATATCTAAATAAAGTAAATAATATATGAAGATCATCAAGGACGATACCTCAATAACAACATTCTACCTTATAAGTTATAACCCTCAAATTTAAAGAAAATAACAAAAGTAGGGGATGAAACTTGAAAGAAGATGACTAATAACAAAAGTAGGGGATGAAACTTGAAAGAAAATGACTAATAACTAGGGCTCATAATTATAAGTTTTCATTAAGAAATAATAAAAATAATTAAATTAAATAAAGATTTCCTCATATATCATAATAATAATTGTAGATAATTAGAGTAAATTAGTACCTCTCATAACACATCTATTAAAGGATAGTCTCTCTCTATAATGAAAATTCATTATCATTGGCAATGCAACAAACTATTTATATCTCTAAAGGGAGATTATGATAACTTCCACAAATGACTAAAGTAGAACAATTACCCCATATTACCTTTGCAAGGAGTAAAAACAAGAATGTCGAAAAGGTAAACTCCTTTGTAGAAAGAAAACACAAACATTGGTTCAAAAAGAACTCTTGAGAGCATAGGGCACAAAGTGGTACAAAAGATAGATGTGTCTATAGCGAAATATATATGAGAGAGAAGCTAATTCTCCTCATTGTCAAAAGTAAGAGAAAAAATGTTATCTCCAAGGACATGTCGGAGAATGTCCTCTATAGTGTCCCAAATTCAAAGAGATCTAAGGGGTAATGCTTTAAGCCATCAAAGTTTCAAAAGGAGTAGAGAGGAATTACTTATAACATCCAAGGTTGATGAACACCTCATAGAAGTGAAGACACAAATAACATGACCATGAAGTGCTCCTTTAAGATGGAACAAACTCTTATATTAGATTTGAAAAGACAAGTCAAACTTTAAGTAATCTATGTTACATGGAAATGCCTAGTGGAATTATGGCTACTACCGTGATATATACAAATGTGGCTTTTTAAACTATGAATGCTCATGGTAGGGTGAGATAAAGACGTAATATGTGTCGTTACAAAACTTCAAAGTGAGTGATGCTCGAAGGTAACCATTGATTTAAGAAATAAAGTTAGGTGTCTTTCATTGAGGTACTTACAAATATAGAGAAAGACCCCCTCAAGTCCCTTAAGGGGTAATGACATTGGTGCCTTATCTCCTAATATATTGAGCACTTCAAGATAAATGGTCTTCAATCTCCACCCCTTGTAAGGAACAAATCTTGAAAATACATTCCTCATGTGATAGTCACTCTCTACTTTCAGTGGGTGAGAAGACATTTGAAGTTGATCACGAGGAATATATGCACATGAGATCAATGGTGTTGAAGATCATCATGATGAACAAAATATAATGGGAATCATAGGTAGGAAACCACAAGGATAGACACCAAAAATAATAAATCACATAAATCAAAGATAGAGGTGACAAGATTTATGTGGTAAAACCCCCAAAGACGGAAACATCCTTAGAGCAACATAAAAGGTATATAACTACTCAAGAAGACTTACATCTAGCACAATACTCTATTCTCTGTTATGTGACACCATGTAGACATCACATATGAATGACTCTCCATGACCTTTAAATAGAGATCATGGTCCAATTAGGTGATGAGACATAGATAAACTTTCGTGGATACCAAGAATAGGAGCATTCTTAGATCACCCATGCACATGATAAAATGACAACCGTCGGATAACCGAAGTACAAAAACATACCAAAACAACACACATGACTATAGTACATTAGATAATGTTGGTCATAAACAACTCCTAATGTCTAATATTGTAACACCCCCTCTCAAGAACAACTTGGGATAGGAAGAAGGATGTACAAAATGATGGGAGGAGACATTACACTTATCCCCTCGAGAACTTCCTTCACATCTAACATAGATTGAAGATGTAAAAACGTGTTGTGACAAGGGCTTAGTGTTGATGTTGAACTTGATACTTGGCAATAGAAAGTTTCCAAAGAGCAATGTCCAAAGGATGACATAGAAGATGGCAATGTTGTCGTTGAAAGGATTTGATGATGCCATAGATAAGTGTAGAAGATCCCAAAGAGTCCTCCAAGAAAACCAATAACTTGTGCTCCAAACATGTGCTAAATGGTGCCCAATTATAAAATGAACATGTACAAAGAAATCAAAAGAGGTTGCATCATAATTTTCAAGATAACTAAAAGTGTCGACGCAGAAAATATCAAAGACATGTAAAATACAAAAAACTATCAATGATCAATAATTATATTGTAAGCAACAAAAGAATCCTATAGATGTTGAAGGTGATCTATCAACACTGCAACAAAAAAGATCAACAAAAGTGCTTCAAGAAATCAAAGAGAGTGGACTTGCCTTTCAAGGGAAAGAGTAAAAAACTCAACGAGTGCTCCAAATAACATATGAGCCAAAATGCATGCTTATAAGGAAGCAACACAAATTCATTGAAAGTTTTGACATTGAAAGGATCAAACATATGCTCTAAAAGGAAAAACGATGTTGATGATGAACACAAGTGCTCTAGAAAGAGAGTGGTGTCAATGTACCACTTTGGAAGAAAATGTGATCCGTTGAATGCGTTGAAGTTGAAGAGGTTTTGATGTAGATGCATGAAAAAGAAAATATTTGTCAATGATTATCACAAGTGCTCCAAGAAGAAAATGGTGCTAGTGTAAAAATGCTATACGAGGTGCTTCATTGAATGGAAACAAACAATGAAGTTGCCAAGCTTGTTTAATGCACTAAAGTCGAAGTAGTTTGGGTGCAAATGCACAAAAATGCAAAAAAAAATGACGATGATCCACATAAGTGCTTCAAGAAAAACATGGTACAAAAATGTAAAAAAGTTGGAGAAACGCCAACGTTGTCAAGATGAATGATGTGCTAAAGTTGAAGAAGATTTGATGCAAAGCCATGAAACATAAAAAAAATGCCAATGATCAACATAAGTGCTCAAAGTAGAAGAGGTGCTAGCATAAGAAAGATAGACAAAATGCTACATGAAAAAGAAACAAACATCAAAACAATGCCATCAAGAGGTGTCATTTACTCGAGACAAACTTCTTGTTAGAATATGATGGATGTGCTTGTTTTACCATAAACAATATCACTATTGTCACCCAACCATAGGCCGAAGCCACCCTCCGAGCACCTTAACCTTGACAAAGAATCACTTCGGAAGAAAACCCTAGGCTAGATAGCCAAACAAAGGGTGGCACACCTTTCTCCAAGGATAGCGCACCAAACAAGCGCTAATCAGATAGTCCAAACCATAACCAAGAGATAGTCCAAGCCAAAACGTAATCTGCTAGCTGCAGCAGCTGCAACGACAACTCTCCTCCAAACTTGCACACAAAATGGCTAACTGCAGTGCGCACAAGTGAGCTCTGCAGTTTTGAGAATGCCTGCCAGAATGAAGATTGGCCTCCTATATTTATGCTAAAACTGACAAACTGCCTGGGCCGACTTCTCATTCTGGGTGCCTATTTACTCAGTATATAATATTTCTTCTGGCCGACTTCTTCTCTTGGAGGCTAATAACCTAATACAAGTTATCCTCTTGAGCCGACTTGTCTTCTAGGGTTATTAGCCAACTCATTAAGGTTTCTTCTTGCTTCCCAGAATATTCCATTCTCGTCAGGTTTACACGTGGAGGTAAATACCTCTCGCAGCTACCATAATATCAACACTCCCTCCTAGCTAGGGAGGTATTTGAAGGTAATGGCCTTGAGCACAAACATACCATTTACCCGATAGCATCATCATAGTCGTATAGACTATCTCATGACTAGATCATGAGCACCATCATCACTATCAGTGTCATTAGCTGCATCATCTCTCGAAACCATACTCCATCTGAGTAATCAGACATGATGCTGGATAAGTCATCCACTCCATAGAGTGACACAAGAACCATCCTTCTAATCCAGACATATGTCCTAGAAGAATAAGTGTCCTGGACCATTTTTCATCTGGGAAATCTCTGTCCATTGATCATCCATCTAGTTGATAATCATTTCCATCACTGCTGATAGTCTTCAAGGTAATCAGAACAATATCTTTCAATAGAACACAACTGTGTCTATCCATAGTAGTATACAACTACAATCCAGGGGTACACTACCACACCAAGTAGCACACATATACTTGATTCGTGACATATAATCATAATTAGTGGAACACATCCACCACAGTAGCATACATCTACTGTATGGAGACATACAGTCTCCATAACAATCATCTGATATCAACCTGCACAAAAAACATTGTTATGATATAAAACGAATCATCTGGGCCATTCTTCCACTCACATCTGTGAGATCTTGGAAGAGCATCTGCCCTCATAAGGTAAGACATCAATGATGAGCTATCTGGACTATTCTTCTCAAGCAGGGAAGAATATCTGTCTTGATTTCTGAGCCTGGACCATTCCCAACCCTAGGCCATTCCTCTGACACTAAACAAAGTGCAACCTGGAGAGAATGAGTCTGCCCTAGGGAATGCCTGTCCCTAATTGCTGAACCTGGACCATTCCTCCGGCACTAATCAAAGTGCAACCTGGAGAGAACGAATATGCCCTAAGGAATGACTGTCCGGACCATTTCCTAAGGAAATGACTGTCCTGCACCAACCTCCAAAACAGACCATTCTTCGAAACTGCTCACAACTGTGAGCTTCGAAAGAATGACTGTCCGACGAGGCGGGCTAGTCTTCTTGAGTAACCCTTAAGAAGAGAGACTGCCCTAGACCATTCCCCATGTTAACCACAATGGGAAATCACTGTCTATGGTACATCAACAATCCATTGAACCATTTTCATTACGAAAATGACCGTTCGATCTAGACCATTTTCCGAATTGGAAAATGCCTGTCCGTCAGAAATCTCAAACCACTTTCCGAACTGGAAAGGAATTGCTCATCCTAGACCATTTTTCGAACTGAAAAATGATTGTCCATAAATCAATAACACATCAGTGCTCCCTCCCAAACTGAGAGTCATCTCTTCCTTTTTCAATAAGGAAGTGGTCTCCACGAGCTCCAGCTTGAGTACACAAACTCTTTTATCTTGGACAGAGGTTTTACCAAAATGTCTGCTTATCTGCTCATTTGTGGAGATATATATTTGAGAATCACTTTCTCTTTTCTGGACTTCATCATGGAGAGTGTAATGCTTGATCTTTAAATGTACTTCGATTTTCCTAGAACACTGGTTTTCTCTGAAGGTTTCATAAAGCTATGATCAATAAGGTATATCATTGTTGGATTCCTCTTTGTTTCTTGCTAGCTCACAACATCGTGGCAAGGGTCAAACTGGAACATATCCAAGTGATACTTCTTTGGCCATCATGAGAGTTTGTCATGGATTAGCAATCCATCATCCCGAGCTTCTGAATAACCATTCTGATACAATATCTCTATTATAGAAAGTCTTCACCACGCTTCTGCTGTGCATTGGAGGTTCTTCACCAAGTTGTCTTCTTCCATCTATATACAAGGGTCTCTTTCTGGTATACCTCAAAGTCTTGAGGTTGCTCTGCATGTAAACTCCAACCCATGGATATTGCAAACGATATACTGGCTCATGTAGAGGTATGTCTGGTTTATTTGGAACAAGCAATCATCATAGTCTTCTCCCTCCATCTGGGAGAGCCTCAAGTTGTGGATCTCGCAATGCTTACATTCATAAGTTTTCCATACACTGTTCTTCATCAAAACTTTCAGTTCCTTTGCTTGATTGCTTTTAGTGAGTTCATATCAGGCTGGTAGTCTTGTGATTCTCGATATAATGACTGGTTGTTCTGGATTCTCTTGGAATCTTCATGTTCTTCCTCATGTTTCTCTTTAGTTCTTGGGTCCATGGAGTTTTCTATAGATTCCATGCTCTGAAGATTCCAACTTCTTCCTTTCATCATAGAATCATGGATGTGGATGGACAACCAGGGATACTTTTAAGGCTTCTTTTCGAAGAAGGCTTCTTCTGAAGTCAAACTGAACACGTACTATTTTTCATGGCTGCTACCATGGATATATATTTTATCATCTTCAATGGATCATAGGACTAGCTCCCTCCTAATCCTTGCTTTATGTATGTGTGCATGTTTTTCTTTCGGAAGTATTCAATCGACTCCCTCCATCTAACATAATCCATGCTTCCGTCCACATCCTTATTGCCCTCAGCAAGGTGTCATAAGTCTTTCTCCAATTTCCTCTTGATTGCTAACTTCTTTTTGTCTTTACTTCTTCTAGGTTTCTTCAAGGTTGACTCTGAAATCGGCTTATCTTTCAGCTGTTACTTGTGTAATAGCTTTCACATGAATTGTTTGATGTACTTCATCGTTTCATGTGTATTGTATGACTTGTAGTCATAATGATATCAATCCTTATCTTGTTGTTTCTCCATAGGTATAGAACATACTATCTTCTAGGAAATAGATATGCAAGATATGTACAAAAAACATGGTATGTACAAGAACTATGAAGAGTATTGTTACCTTGTCAGAAGAAGTTTGTTTCATCCTGCTTAGTTTTTTTTGAAGGTTCCTTTTCTTCGACAACTGATGCTTCTTGTGTCTCATTCCTTTTCTTTAGCTTGGGACAATGATTCTTGTAGTGACCATATTTTCAACAGTTGAAGCATTGTATTTCTAACATATCTTTCTCTAGATTTGGCTTCTTTCCAAACTTCCTTTTGTTCTTGGAATTCTTGAATCTTGTTGTGAAGGCTTGATCATCGTATTTCTTTTAAGGTTTCTCTTTTGCACTGATCCTTGATTCTTCTTGAGCACAGCAAGTCCAAAGTTCTTCAAATGTAGGATACTCCTTCCTTGTGTTCATACTTGCGACAAATGTATCCCATGTCTTGGGAAGACCATTGAGTACTATGTTTACCAATTCCTTCTCTGAAATGATCTCTTCAATAGCTTGTAGTTGATCTCTTAACTGTGAGATTTTCACAAAGTATGATGTTATGCTGTCATCATCATTCATCTTCATGTCACAGAGCTCATTCTTCAGACTCATTATTTGTCCAATGTTTCTGTCTGAGAAGAGGTTTGTTAGGGCATCGTACATCTTCTTTGATGAGTCAAGATGGGAGATGTAGGGTATCAAGTGGTCTTTTATAGAGTCCACTATGATATTCATGGCATTGATGTCTCTGTCTTTGAACTCCCCCATAACTGAAACGTTTTGTGGTTCTTTCTCTTTTCCTTCTTCAAACTCTGGTTTCACGATCTTTCCTTTCACGATATCCAACACTTTATTCTTGGCAAGGATGAGGTCAATCCTTGTCTTCCA
>ML776595.1:1656548-1669087 GCA_009831015.1 Picea engelmannii | reverse complement strand
CGTCTTGGCTTGCTGAGAGTACCAGGAGATGCGCTAGGCTAGGGCGCACTGGTCTATCCGGAAATTAGGTCAATCCCTTCACTTAAGGTGCCTCAACGAGAGGGTTAGGGTTTCTGCAACTGCACCTGCTAGTAACCCTAGCGCCTGTGCTTTGGTGACTGCTCCTGCTAGAAACTCTAGTGACAGTTCTTCAACGAGCTTAATATTCTTATGGCTATGCTCCTTTTCAGTGGTTAGATTGAATGAAGGAGGTGTGGGCCCATAACCTGTTAGAATATGATGGATGTGCTCGTTTTACCATAGACAATATCACTATTGTCATCCAACCATAGGCCGAAGCCACCCTTCGAGCACCTTAACCTTGACAGAGAATCACTCCGGAAGCAAACCCTAGGCTAGATAGTCAAACAAAGGGTGGCACACCTTTCTCCAAGCATAGCGTACCAAACAAGCGCTGATCAGATAGTCCGAACCATAACTAAGAGATAGTCCAAGCCCAAAACGTAATCTGCTAGCTACAACAGTTGCAATGACAACTCTCCTCCAAACTTGCGCACAAACTGGCTAACTGTAGTGCGCACAAGTGAGCTCTGTAGTTCTGAAAATGCTTGCCAGAATGAAGACTGACCTCCTGTATTTATACTAAAATTGACAAACTGCCTGGGCCGACTTCTCATTCTGGGTGCCTATTTACTCAGTGTATAATATTTCTTCTCGCTGACTTCTTCTCTTGGAGGCTAATAACCTAATACAAGTTATCCTCTTGAGCCGATTTGTCTTCTAGGGTTATTAGCCAACTCATTAAGGTTTCTTCTTGCTTCCCGGGATATTCCATTCTCGTCAGGTTTACACGTGGAGGTAAATACCTCCCGCAGCTACCATAATATCAACACTTCTCAATATAGGTCATGACAAAAATTACGTGATTGGGTGCACATTTACATTCCAAGAAATAATTACACAATATACCCCCGTAAAGTTGAATTGAGGTGTAAATGAATTGATGATAAAATTTGACAATGTCACCAGGACCATAACAAGGAGAAAAATAATGCTCGAGGTGGAGTCCTTAAAAGACATAGCCATGAAACCAAAAAAATGATCCCCACAAAATCGACGAAGCTAACAAGGGTTTGCATCAATGAGCATAAGGAGAAGTAATAAAGAATCAGAGTGAAAAAACATAAACTTGTCAAGGACAGTGTCTAAAAGTTGACATAGAAGATAACAAAGAGAATGTTAAAGCAAAATAATATCCAACTTTGATGCATGAAATGACAAATCTAATCAAAGATGAATATAAGTGCTATAAAGATGCGAACCAAAGAATCCAAGTAAAGTAGAGAATGATATGACCAAGTTCAACTATTAAAGATCAACAAAAAAATGCTTTGAATACCACCATCATAAATTTTCAAATCAAGAGATTTCATAATGATTGATCAACAAGAGAAAATAGTTACCGTGTCCACATAGTGTCAGATGGAGTATCAATATTCTGAATATGAAACATATCTTCAAAAAGAGACATGCCCCTGAGTCCATGAGCCTTGTTGTTTTGTTAAGTCACTTGGCTTTCTTCAAGGTATCCAAAGGTGCAATCTTTGTTTGCAAAGGTAATCATGAATGGTCCCTTACTTCTTAGCAAGGATTCGATGTAGGGGACTTCCATGAGTAATAATTAACTCTGGTTAACTGGATTATGTTCAAATTAGTCATAACCATGAAGAAAAATAAAATGGCTATAAAAAAGAAATTGATTGCATGAGTGCAAAGTACACACAAAATAATGCACTTAAATAAAAACACCATGTAAATGACCAAGTTGTGCCCTTCAAAAGTTACAAAGATGAGGATTAGAAGGGGGTTTATGTTAGTGTTTGTAGTTCGGACATGTATTCTTGCAAGGGTGTCTACTTGCGGAAATCGTCATTAAATGTATCTGTATCTTTTCCTAGTGATTCACTTTATTAATTAATTAATAAAGTGAATGTCTTTTGGTAAAGCGACTTTTAATTAATGAAGTGACTTAGGTAAAAAAATCACTTAATGATTTAATTAAATGAGAATCGTTGATCTCACGATCTAATCTTGACTGTTGAGATTAGGTAAGTCACCCAGGACAAAAGACAGGATGGGTAAAGGAAAAGACACATTCATTCTTCATTTCACAAGTCACGTGAGAGAAGAGAAGAAAAATCATAGTTGATTTTACAGCTTGGTGAGAAGACTAAATAGGTTGCATGCATCTTGAGGCAGAGTGCACACATTCCAGCAGCAGGTTCGTACAACTGAGTCACACGTGTGAGTGAAGACCACATACATTGTAGCAGGTTGCATGCTATACGAGGACGCCACATTTATTGCAGTAACAAATCCATACAGATCCGTACATGCAACCTTAGAGTTTCAGTAGTGCAACAACAAAGTTTCAACATCGTTGAGTTTTAGACGACTGAGTTTTAGCTGCACGAGTTTCAACGACCTCATAGTTTCAACAACACGCTGGTCGAGGCACTGTGGTTTAGGTTTGAGACTTGGTTTGTGGTTTTAGTTTTTTCTTAGAGCCATTATCCCTATGAGGGGAGCTCTTGTAAGTTTTGATGTTATCGATGCAGAACTGATCTTGAAGAGCAAAAGTTTTGTGTACTGTGTGTGATTGTTTTTCTCATTATTTTCCAGTGCATGCTAGAGTTATTTATTTCAGCAATAGTTATTAGATCCGATCTGATTGCTTAGTTAGCTGAGATTTAAATTTCTTTTAACATGGTATCAGAGCTTAGGCTCTGAGAGAAAAAAAAAAACTATTGTATTCAATGCAGATCTCTTCAGTAGGTTAAAAGGACAAGGCATATCTATTATGTACAACTTAGATTAGCCATGTTAGTAACCAGTGTGAAGGTTGAGGACAAACTAGATGGGGCTTCCAATTTCTTTCCATTGAAGGCAAGAATATTAGTGATCTTGAAGGACCAAGACTTGTGGGATGTTGTCATAAACCCTCCTCCAACTCCAACACAGACATTAGCGGGTACACCAACAGTGGTAGACCCAGTAGTGCAGGCAGCCTGGAATAAGAAGGATATCAAGGCGTAGATAGTGATTCTTGAAGCCATCAATGATCATCTCATTCCACATGTTGCAGTAAAGACCATATCTAAGGAGATGTATGATGCCCTTGTTTCACTCTTTCAAAGAGACAACATGAGTCGGAAGATGATCCTCAAAGCAAAGCTCAGAGAATGCAGAATGTCCTCTTTAGACAATGTGACCAGCTACCTTATGAGGACCACTCAGATCCGTGACCAGTTTGTAGCTGTAGGTGAAACGATTCTTGATGTAGAGTTAGTGAATGTTTCCTTGAATGTTTTTTCCAAGTCATGGGAGCCATTCATCATGGACATATGTGCTAGAGAGAAACTTCCTATGTGGGAGAGACTTTGGAATGATTGCATTCAGGAGGAGGCTCGTAAAGAGTTCAGATCTGGCAAGCAGGGAAGAGGTTCAAAAGATGAGAACTTGGACTTGGTTAGCAAAATCAAGAAAGGGAAAGCCAAAGTTTCCAAGAAGGTTGACAGTCAGGGAGAGGGACAACAATTAGGACATAAGAGATATATGATCAAGATCAAATGCTATATCTGCCATAAGAATGGCCACTTCGCCTCTTAGTGTCCATGGAGGAAGAAAGGTAGAGGGAAACCGTCAGCAATTGCAACATCAACAAATACCCAATTGAGCGAGCTTGCATGCAAGTTCGAGACTGATTGTGCATTCGTTTCTTATCTTTCTACCAACACCACTCCCAAGGGTGCATGGTACTTGGACAATGGCACCTCTCACCACATGACAGAGGATAGAGAGCCATTCAACAACCTATCAGAGGATGGCTTAAATCTCTACATAGAACTTGGTGATGAGAGCAAGTATCCAATACGAGGTCAGGGGACAATGCAATTCCAACTTGAGTTAGGAGGATCCTTTGATGCGCATGAGGTATTATATGTACCTAGTTTGAAGAAGAACATGTTTTCCATCTCATCCATGGAGGACAAAGGTTATGAGGTTAACTTCTAGAGGGGGCAGACATTCATTCGCCCAAAGGGAGCCAGTCCAGACACTACTGTCACAATTGAAGTCCAGGATGGGAACCTTTATAGACTTCATGGCCAGCTTGCACAAACATTGTTGCACATAAGTGAGAGATTGTGTGATCTGTGGCATAAGAGGATGGGTCATCTCGATCACAAAGCTCTACCATTAGTGAGGCAGATGGTCACTGGGCTTCTAGAATTCAGTCTAGACCAACATGGGGTGTGCAAAGGCTGCGCACTTGGAAATAATGTCAATGCAACCTTTCCTAGAAACAAGACTTGATCCAAGGGAATTTTGGATATGATCCATTTAGACATTGGGGGGCCAATGCCAGTAGCTTCAGTGAAGGGCGCATCCTACTATGTGACCTTCATTGATGACTTCTCGAGGAAGTCCTAGATCTACTTCATGAAGACCAAGGACGAGGTATTCACTCACTTCCGAGCTTTCAAAGCTCATGTGGAGAACATGACAGGAAGGAAGATCAATACTTTGAGCACAGATAATGGGGGTGAGTACACCTCTACAAATTTCCTTGATTTCTGCAAGGAGGCAGGGATCAGGAGGGAGAAGACAATGGCCTACAAACCTCAACGGAATGGGGTTGCAGAGAGGAAGAATAGGTCCATCATCAGTGCGATGAAGGCCATGTTGCATGACCAGAGTTTTCCTATGTATCTGTGGGTAGAGGCATGCAATACAACTGTGTATTTGCAGAACAAGAGTCCACATCGGATAATGGAGGGGAAGACTCCAGAGGAGGCATTTACAGGTAGTAGACCTGAGATAGGACATCTTAGGATATTTGGTTGTCCGGTCTACATCCACATTCCTGTGGAGAAGAAGAAAAAGTTGCAACACTTAGGACAGAGGAGCATTTTGGTGGGGTACAACGAGGATTCGAAGGCCTATAGGGTGTTCTTTCCAGATCAACGCAAGACAATGGTGGGCTGAGATGTTAAGTTCGAAGAGAACTTGGCATCTAGGAAATCTTAGGACCTACCAGTAGATGCAGAGGGATCACATGAGGTGGTTCTAAAGATAGACCCGAGAGCAGAGACTTCTAGTTCAGAGAGCCAGACTCCAGTGGAGGTGGAGGAGTAGTTAACTCCTTCGACTTTAGTCAGGAGACCTAGGTTGTTTGAGCAGACCTTGCGGGATGCTTGGGAACATGTTGAGCCTCCCAGGTCCACCTTCAGGGAGAGTAGATCTCCATGGAAGTTTCTGCAATATATGGCTTTGATGACCAACATCACAGACTCAGATCCTTCCAGTTACGAGGAAGCAACCAACCAACAGGTATGGAAAGATGCCATGGTGGAAGAGAAAAACTCCATGTGCAATGATGTCTGGGAGATTGTGCCGAGACCAGAGGGGAAGTTAGTTTTGAATTCCAGGTTTCTTTACAAGGTAAAACATGCAGTAGATGGCAGTGTGGAGAAGTACAAGGCTAGATTTTTGGCTCGTGGTTTTTCTCAAAGAGAGGGAGTAGACTACGAGGAGACATTTGCTCCTGTAGCCAGATACTCCTCTATATGAGCAATTATCTCTATAGCTTTTGAGATGGGTTGGAGCATTCATCAGATGGATGTGAAGACCGCCTTCCTCAACGACATAATTGAGGAAGAGGTATACATTGAGTAGCCACAGGGGTTTGAAGTCCATGACAGGGAGACATATGTTTGCAGTCTTAAGAAATCCTTGTATGAACTCAAACATGCACCCAGGGCCTGGTACTCCAGGATCGATACATATCTGCAGTGTTATCCCCAACTCCTAGGGATAACTAAGGAGATAATGTCTCGAAGTGCTCAGGTTGTAGACATGGAGTACCGATAGACAACTTGACCAACAATATCCACTTGCACACCCAGAGACCCACCTCACCACCACAACTCTAGGTTGATCACGACGGTATCCACCACATTAGTTGGCCTCCGGAAGACATTGGGTCTTGCTCCATGAGGTACAAGTCAGGTATTATGGTGAGTGTCATTTCAATATTTGAGGCATTTGAATTTGTTGCATCTATTACTGCTTTTGATTATGTGACATTTGCTTGGACATTATGCTCTTTTCCCCATTTCACTTTGGTGGTTAACATTGCACCCTAGTAAGTGGGTCAGCCTTAGGGACATGTATGCTACTGGGAGGTCCTTTTGACGAGTCATTGTTCCATTCTCAATAATACTTGTCACTTTCCGCATTGCATCCCCTCATCTCCTAACCTTTTGGGTTTCTTCGGGTATACTGACCCAAGAAAGGGTTGCCCCTCATTTCATGGGAAGAAGGCACTGAAGGCCCAGAGGCTTGTGGCTTGAAAAAGATAAAAGCCAAACCATTGACCTTCTAGATGCTCGCCCAGGGATCTTGAGGACAATGAAATGTCTCTCATAAAAAACTAATGGGACCCATAAAAGAATGACTAATAACAAAATGCCAACCAGGGAGGAGCATGTGTGGGCACTATTTTTATTGCTTAGGTAGAAGCCCCACACATGTTTCCAACTTGGGGAAGCATGATGTGGCCAAGGTAGAGTCAAGGTGGGCACAATTTTTCATGCTTAGGTAGAAGCCCCACCTTGGATTCAACCTGGAAACATCCTAATAGAATAAAAGGCAATAAATGGGCTTGGAAAAAGGTTGCATTGAAAACGAAGGTGCAACACACTCTCTACAAAGGCACCCATAAGTGAGACACTACAACCCCTTGTATGTCATGAACCCCATGCCCAAAAGTCTTCCCCTCATCCATGACACCTCATCCACATGACTTAAAAGGAGGTCCCCTCGGGAAACACCCCTAAACTTGAGGAACGATTCACCCAATAAGTCGTTTTGTCAACCCTCCCATACCTAAACTTGGAAAATTGCATAAGGTCTATGAGCATTTGTTTATTTTGATGAGGTGGTTTATATGTACTTGCTTAGATGGCTCTTTTATTGATTTGATTTACTCATCATGATGCTTTGACTTAAGATCCTTGGAGGGCGTATCCATTTGTCTCTGCAGGACCCAACTGGTGGACAATTTTGGAGGAACAAGCCTAGCTTGGGCTTCCATGGGCCTTGAAGCCCACAGGTTGGATGCCAAGGACCCACATGTCGGATCACAAAGACATGCCTTTGGAGGCTTAGAAGACATCATGGAGGACCTAACCTAGCCCCTACCACCCAAACGATTTGTCTAAGAAGGCCAAAACGTCATCCTTGAGGGATTGACGTCGTAGTAGGGTTAGGGTTTGGTGGTGGTTAAGGACACTTGGCATGTTTTGAAGGAAGGAAGCCATGGATCGTGGAGAAGAGGTTTGGATCGAGGACGTGGCCTTTGGAGGCCTAGCTCACCCTACTCTTACTCCAATGACTTGCAAAAGTGACAAAACGTCACCCTAGAAAGGTGGCATCTTACTTAGTTTTTTTTTTATGTGCAAATTATGAATTAAAAAAGTATTATTTTATGTAAAGGGGCAAGACTAGGGCTGTTGACCCCTCATCTTGTGTTTTACTCTAATTTATGTGGATAAACATTTTGTTAGAGGATTTGTATAAATAGAGGTCACCTCTAATTCATTTTGATCATAGCTCTCCCATTGTGAGAAGCCTTCCTAGCTGAAATTTGCACCCTCTTTGGGCAATCTCTATCTCTCATGCTTTTGTTATGGTTTCTTCATGCCATTGGTGGAAGAAGTAGTGTGCTCTCTGTTGGAGCTAGTTTCTTGCATTTGTGGTGGATTAATCTCGATAAAAGGAGGTTTATCTCGTCATTACTTGGACTAGGCAAGGATTCTATCTTGTTGTTGCTTCATTACTTGGTTACAAGTTTGATTTGCTAGACTTCTTAGGGAGTATAAAGGTTTACAACCCCACCATATCTATCATTTTTGTCTTGAAATAATTTGTTGCTTGAGGTTTTACTAGGAGAAGTAAAAGGGTTTACACCCTCTTAGTACTTCCTAGTTAGCCTTGCTTGCCTTGGGGAGTAAAAGGGATTACACCCGCAAGGAGATAACATTGCAAGCTATTTTATTTTTTGACTCCATAACCCAATAGCTAAAGGCACTAAATCTAATTGCATTGGAGAAATAAAATCTTTCATTGGTTAACGTGAAAACTCGAGATTTTGAGATTGTCTAAATTATAATCAATTCTATGCTTTATGTGTTTGGTTGAGCCACTAGGCTATCTCATTTTGCTAAGAGCTTCTTGCTGCTATCATAACATTTTATCTACAACCATTAGGGCTGCAAAAACCCTAATACAACTTCCTTAATAACTCACAAACCATCTGTCAAAAGTTGCTAAGAGTTTGCCCCTATCCTCTATTAGTCTCAACACACTTTTTAGGTGGATTGTTGGCAAGTTTTGGTGGTTGATCTCTTTGCTGTAACAACTTGTATGCTACAACCATAAGACTACAAATATATCTCTGCAATAATAATTTCTTACAACCTTGTTTCATGCTAAAGTCTTGCGCTTCCATACTTGAGTTAAACTAGTCATTTCTAGCTTGTCTCTTGCAATCTTAACTAGACTTTTAACATCTTTATTTGCAACTCTTATTATCATTTTGTTGCTGATATATATTACTTTTTATTGCTGAATTAGGGACAACATGCTTAACTTTCTTGTCCAACATATTATTGGCCTTGTTTCTTCATTTTCCTTGTGTCTTGGGCAGGTACAATCACTACTTGGAAAGTCTACTACATTGTGGCATATCTTCTACCATCTACGAGACTATTTTCAAGCCCTCTTTACCTTCCATCATTGACCTATAGGGGGACTCTTCTTCATCTCTTCATCTTCAATCTCATTTCCCCTAGGGTCACCGAGATTCCCCCCTTCAGATGGTTACTTGATCTCTAAAGTGACGGGAATACCTATCTAAGGTGATAGTGGGTAGGTGTTCTCTTAGTTTTCGCTATTTTGTGGTTGGGTTGGGCTTTGCCCAACCTACAACTTGTGCGATAACATGTAGGACATGGGCTTCATCAAGAGTGAGGCAATTCCCAACCTATACTTCTTGTTGGTTGGATCTGAGATGCTCATCTTGGTGTTGTATGTGGATGATCTCATTCTGACAGGTGATGAGAGTCTGATTGTAGGTTGCAAGTCATATCTAGCGTCATAATTTGAGATGAAGTACATCGGGTCGATGCACTATTTTCTGGTACTTGAGGTTTGGTAAGCGATCGGGTGAGATCTTTCTCGGACAAGGTAAGTATGTGTTAGAGATCCCGAAGAGATTCAGGATGAACGATAGTAGAACGATGGCCACTCCTATGGTGACCAACCTAAAGAAGATTGATTGTTCAGTTTCAGAGTTGGTAGATCCCAGACTATACAAACATCTGATTGGTTCGTTGATCTGTATCTGATCAATACTCGACCAAACATCTTCTTTGCTGTCAAAACCCTGAGCCAGTTCATGGTGGAGCTGAGGGAGGTTCATTGGGTGGCAACAAAGCACATGCTCTGATATTTGCAGGGCACAATGGGATATGGTTTTTAGTACCTTGGTGGAGATGGAGTGAGGTTGCAGGGGTACTTCAATTCAGATTGGACAGGCAATGATACAGATCAAAAGAGCACTTCAGTGTACTGCTTCAATTTGGGGTCAACAATTATTTCCTGGTTCAACATGAAGCAGACTTTAGTAGCACTGAGTTCAACACAGGTAGAGTACATGGCAGCCAATTTATCTAGTTGTGAAGCCATCTGGCTTTGCAAGCTACTCACATGATTGTTTTGTCAGGAACTTGAGCCGACAATGATTCACTGTGATAACCAAAGTTGCATCAAACTCCCGGAGAATCTAGTGTTTTACGACATGTCTAAGCATATTGAGATCAAATACCATTTCATCGGGGACAAAGTGCAGAAGGGAGCAGTTCAACTTCAGTATATTCCTACAGATGAGCAGTTGGCAGACATTTTCACCAAGCCCTTGGCAAAGGGAAAATTTGTTCCATTTCACGACAAGCTTGGAGTGGTGGAGAATACCTTTCTCGCTAAGAGGGAGTGTTAGTGTTTGTATCTCAGACAGGTATTATCACAAGGGTGTCTACTTGCGGAAATCGTCATTAAATGTATCCGTACATTTTCCTAGTGATTCACTTTATTAATTAATTAATAAAGTGAATGTCTTTTTGTAAAGTGACTTTTAATTAATGAAGTGACTTAGGAAAAAAGTCATTTAATGATTTAATTAAATGAGAACCATTGATCTCACGATCTAATCTTGACCGTTGAGATTAGGTAAGTCGTCGATGACAAAAGACAGGATGGGTAAAGGAAAATACACGTTCATTCTTCATTTCACAAGTCACTTGAGAGAAGAGAAGAAAAATCAGAGTCGATTTTTCAGCTTGGTGAGAAGACCAAACAAGTTGCACACATCTTGAGGTAGAGTGCACACATTCCAATAACATTTCCATACAACTTGTTAATGTTTATGCCATTATTATAGTTCTTTGCATTTCAATAGATAAGAACAACATAAGAACAAGATCACTGAGAAATACACATTCACAAGAGACACAACATTTATCCTGGGAAACCCTCTAGGGTAAGAAAACCCAGCAAAAACTTCCTTATCATAAATTGCCAATACAATGTTCAAGAGATAACTCAAACCAATACAGATAGTCCTCTCCAAAAGATGCGCCACTCTTCTCCTCCTCTCTTCGACTGGTAATTGCAGCTTGCCTCTTAAGAAAATGAGCAAGTGAGTTGTGTGATAAAGTGAGGCGCTAGCCTCCCTATATATACAAGAGTGGCACGTGTGAAAGGTCTTCACTGGCAGGGCTGACCTCTCACTCTGGGTGGGTAAACCCACCTTTAATTTAATTCTGGGTCTCAATAATAACTGCTGGGGTCGACTTTTTATTCTGCCTATTACAATTGTCCGTTGACCAATTCACAAAAGGGGATTTGGTCCTAATACAATTACCGACATGATTAATCCACAATGGGGATTAATCTTATGAATAAAATAACAATAATAAGAATAGTCTTTGCAGTTACATTATTTCAACACTCCCCCTTAACAAGAAGGGTATTCTTCAACAACATCAGGCGAGAGAGGTTTGCATCATCAGTGGCATCAGGAGGACAGTATCGTCAATATCATCTTGGAACATTGGCTGACAAATTTACGAGTCATCGAAAGTTTTCTTCATCGGCAACATCATCATTCTCGAAAGAATGCCATCATTATCTGCATCAATATGTATCAGTAAAAATGATACCTCATCACAACACTAGGCTGGCACATCACAGTACTACACTGGCTTAATGTTGCAGCTGTTAAGCTGGTAGCTCAGTGTCAGTCACAACTTGCTTTACGTCTAACAACGAGGTCAGAAGCAAGGTATACATCATCTTGCTTTACGTCTAACAACGAGATCATAAGCAAGGAATCATCTTGCTTTACGTCTAACAACTGGGTCAGAAGCAATGAACACATCATCATCTTGCTTTACGTCTAACAACGAGGTCAGAAGCAAGGAATCATCTTGCTTTACGTCTAACAGCTAGGTCAGAAGCAAGGAACACACAACGTCATGCTTTATGTCTAACAACGAGGTCAAAAGTAATGACTCATCTTGCTTTACGTCTAACAGTGAGGTCAGAAGTAAGGAACACACAGCGTCATGCTTTATGTCTAACAGCGATGTCATAAGCAATGACTCATCTTGCTTTACGTCTAACAACGAGGTTAGAAGCAAGGAACACACAGTGTCATGCTTTACGTCTAACAGTGAGGTCAGAAGCAATGACTCATCTTGCTTTACGTCTAACAGCGAGGTCAGAAGCAAGGAACACACAACGTCATGCTTTACGTCTAACAACGAGGTCAGAAGCAATGACTCATCTTGCTTTACGTCTAACAACGAGGTCAGAAGCAAGGAACACACAACGTCATGCTTTACGTCTAACAGTGAGGTCAGAAGCAATGACTCATCTTGCTTTACGTCTAACAACTAGGTCAGAAGCAAGGAATATATATATATACTCCCCCTTTCAGGGAGGGTCCTTTCCGACTATACCAAGCTTATCTCGAAAGTGTTCAAACTTTACACGAGATAGAGGTTTGGTCATCACATTAGCAACCTGTTCATCCGTGCTAATGTACTGGAGCTTCAAGGCTCCTCTTTGTACCATGTCGCGGATGAAATGATAGCGGATCTCTATGTGCTTCGACCTGTCGTGGAAAACATGATTCTTTGTCATCTTTATGCAGCTCTGGTTGTCACATAGAATCACGGTTGCTCTCATCACCAAGTCAAATAGGCTAGTCAACAACTTTCGAAGCCATATAGCTTCGCAGCTAGCAGAACATGCGGCAATGTACTCTGCTTCCGCTGTGCTGAGAGCAATACTAGATTGCTTCCTACTCTGCCACGAGATCATGGTTGATCCCAAACTGAAACAACATCCGGAAG
>ML776595.1:1621017-1643547 GCA_009831015.1 Picea engelmannii | reverse complement strand
GCATTGATCTATCCAGAGATTAGGTCAATCTCGTCACTTAAGGTGCCTCGACAAGAGTTTTAGGGTTTCTGCAATTGTTTCTGCTAGTAACCCTAGTTGTAGTGCTTTTGGAAACTGCTCCTGCTAGTAACCCTAGCGGCAGTTCTTCAACGAGCTCAATATCTAGCGGCTATGTTTCCTTCCAGCGTTTTAGGCTGACTGAAGGGGTGTGGGCCCATAACTTGTTAATATATAGAAGACGGTGTGCTCGTTTTACCATTGACGATACCTTCGTCACCCAACCATAGGCCGAAGCCTCCCTTCGAGCACCTTAACCTTGACTGAGAATTCCTCCGGAAGCAAACCCTAGGCTAGATAGCCAAACAAAGGGGTAGCACACCTTTCCCAAAGGATAGCACAACACAAAAGACTGATCAGATAGTCCCAAACCCTAGCCAAGAGATATTCAAGCCAATACTGAAATCTTGTTGCTGCTGCAGCTGCACCAGCAACTCTCCTCCAAAACAAGACTGCAACTGCAGTGCACACCAAACTGGAAACTGCAATTCTGAGATGCTGTCAAATGAGAACTGGCGCCCTGTATTTATAGTGGTTCTGCCAGTTTTGTTGGGGCCGACTTCTCCTTCTGGATAAGTGTCTGTTCAGTATATTATTATTATTTATGGCCGACTTCTTCTCTTGGAGGCTAATAGCCTAATATAAATTATCTTCTTGAGCCAACAAGGCTTCTAGGGTTATTAGCCAACTCATTAGGGTTTCTCTTGTTTCTCGGAGTCTTCTATTCTCGTCAGGTTCACACGTGGAGGTAAATACCTCCCGCAGCTACCATAATATTAACAGTGGCTACCTTGAGATAAAGCTTGAAGAGAGTTTCCTTGGTTGTGTTGAAGATAATATACTTATTCTTTTTCAATTTGATGACAAGTTGCCAATTAAGTCCACAAAAATTGTTTTAGGTGTGAAGTTGTCTTTGCAACTCTTCAAGACCAGTTAATGATACTATATCATGTGCAAAAAAAAGTGAGATTAAGACTTGTTGGAGGCAACCAACGTTGGTTTGTATAGAATCTCTAAGGCACAATTCAAACTGATCATTGTAAATAAAAATAAAGTTTGAGAAACGAGGCATCCATGATTAACCCCAATAGTACTCACTATATCATTCAAAAAAACCATGGATTGTGTGAATATAACTCATAACTACCTAAAAAATTATCATCACAACTAAAACAAGAATCTAAGGTACATGAGGAGTGTAGAGCCACTTAAAAGGCAAAAATATAGGAATATAATTAAAAACATTCAAAATATCAAATAGCAGAAAACTTTTGAATACATCTATCTACCCTCCTCTATAATAAAACAATCAATGAGGATGTGATCCACCATCTAACAATCTTTCTCGAACTCAGTTTGACCTATGGCCCTAGATTACCTTCTCTCCAACTAGTTAGAAAGATTTAAATTAATGGTCATAGCATAAAGCTTGACAAAGTATCGTCAATTATAAGTCCTATAATTACTTGAGTAAGAATTATGAATAGGATCAATGATATGTGAGGATTAGAAGGGAGGAAACCACAATAAATCACATCATTAAAGAGTACAACAATAGGAGAGCTAGGGGTCCCACACCACATCTAAGGATTTTGGATTGAAGACCTTCAAAGTCCAAAACTTTGTTAGTACACAATCTATAAATGTTCTTCTAGATAACATTAGGAGTGAAGAATGGCAAGAGGGTGAAGGATTAGACCCATGCACATGAGATTGAATTAGAACATTACAAATAGTAGAAGGATGGGTGGAGCAAATATGAGAGCTAAAGCCAAGAGGGGACTACTTTTGTGACAAAAGGTTTCACTGAAAGGTATAGAAAGTCGTATACAAACAAATAAGACTTGACTACTCAATGATTCTTTTGTCTATGGAGAGAGGGTATTATCTCCAAGTAGTAGTGACTAGCTCAATATTATTAGCTAGATTATAATTAAGGCTTTTACCTATAGATTTGTAGTGGTTATTATACCGTTTTTTCATAGGGTGAAAACTAGGGGGAGGAATAGGTATGGAGAAGTCAATATGGGTTAGAAAGTTGAATTTCATGGTGGTATAGTTTTAGAGAAGTGAATGGTATGTAAAGGAGTCACAAGAAGCTTTCTAAAGTATTTGGGTTAGAAAGTCTAATTTCATGACGGTAGTGGGAAGAAAGAAAAAAATTAAATTAACTATAATAACCTAGCCTCATAAGCAAGGGCATAGGAGTAGTCAAACTCAACCACAATGCGAGGAGAGGAGGCAATGAGTAATAAGGAAATGTTAAGGAGTAGTCAAAGTAAAGGCTAGATTGACATTGTTAATAAGGGGTGTTTGGCTAGAAACTTGAAAATATTGAATATGCAATATGAGAGACACGTTGGTTAAGATGTATCAACCACACTAGAACCATATTTATGGGGAAAACAAGGAAAATTACTCCCATTCAAAATAAAAAGGGCACTCAACTTACCTATCTCATAAGATGTTGACCCATAAACGGTAGGCCTATGGTCTGTGCATCCCACCAACATGGATGCTTCTTCAATCACTGTTTGTGTAATTTGAATTCACTGTCTCTTCAATAACTTCCATAACAATAACATATGTAGCCTTTGTCTATGTGGGAAATTAAACATCACACTATAGAACACTTTGAATAGCAAAATATTCCACTTTGCACTCCAACTCTGAGTTAGAAAAAAAATACTTTGCTACAAAAAGTGCCAATACACCTCAAGATTCTTCACTCATAGGTTGTTGATCATACCAAGGCAACAACATAATCAATGAAAGAGGAAATCACCATTTTGATGTGTGCAAAAACAAACTTGTGGATTGTTTTTGAAAAAAAGGAGTTGCTTAGAGTGTAAAAATGGATTTGGTGCCTGTGTATGCATATAGCCACATCCCATTGCTTGGGGGGAACAAAATGGGAACGAAAGGAACTGTACCAGATACTAAAACCATTTACTGAACACTATGGATGGCACGTGGGCAAGGAAAAACGCCCAACAATTAACAAAATGTTGTGGATGGCCTATGGGAAAAGGAAAAGTTCCCATCAAACAATAGATGGTTGTGGGCAGCCTGTGGGCAAAGGAAAAACACCCAAAAATAAATAGATGGCCGAGGACAGTCTGTGGGCAAAGGAAAAATGCCTAGCAAGCAATATGTGGATTTGGATGGCCTGTGGGCAAAGGAAAAAGGCTCAACAAGCAACAAAATGTTGTGTTTACAGGCTGAGATTGTTGTTGTTATCATGCAATGATCCAACAATCAATAATCATACCCAACACATTAAGAAATGCCACACTCATAGCACAGAGTGTTCGAGCACATAATAAATTAATGAACCCACACCAAAGCCACAAAATTGCAACAATTACATACATATTTCAACATTTAATGGGAGTTTTAATTAAGCTTAGGAGAACAATACAGAGGGGTGAACTATACACATATTTTGTGTATTGTTACTCACTAATAATACAAAATTGCAAACGGCCAAGGCTCAGAGACGCCTTCATTCATTGTGGATAGGCTCCTTGACTCCTTTGTCCACCGATATTCAAGCAGGTTTCTCTCTTCAAGCTCTTATTTCTACTATTGTCCTCCCTATTTCTCCTTGCATCTCCCTTCTTCCTGTCCTCACTATATCCTTCATTGTCTTAATGGGTCTCCTTTGGAAGGCCAACCATCACAATGGTTTTTTTCCACTTCCAATTTTCCCAATAAAAAAGAAAAAGTGAAACATTTACAAAATTTACAAAAGGGTAAACAACTAGGTGCTTATTACAAAGTTTGGCGATGATCCAATTTGGATCACACCTCCCCATTTGTAGGTTTTTGGTACCCAAAATCTTCAAATCCCTTCAGTATTCTTCTCTAATCATTAAGCAAACTCTGACAAATCTCCAAGGAAGGGTTCCTTCGCTACAGGATAGAAGATAAGAGATGAATAAGGGATGCCTTCAGAATAAACATGTTGTCCATATCATGGGTATAGATGACATTCATTGTTGCAATAGGTTGCTGGAAAATTGTTGCTCCTTGGGATACAAGTGCAAGCAACTCCTCTTTACCCCTGACCTTGACTCGCCAAGCTTTCTTCTTGGTTGTTTAGTTCTTTACATGGAGTTCTAGGTGAAGCCTCCAACATTTGGCTTTCCAATGTTTAGTCAATTTGTAGTACTGGTGATAGTTCCTGCATTGTTTGCTTGGCCTTCAAGAGTGCCAACAATTGCAAGCCTTATGACCTCTTTTCTCGCAACATAAAGAAACTATGCCATACCTTTTCCGTTTGTGATGATGCTTGCCAGCTTGGTTGCTTGGTACCCCAAGAATTGGAGTGAATTTGGATGGAAGAATCATATCTTTGTTGCTCTCCTCCAAGCCTCTACAAGAAAATACTCCTTTTATAGCTACCTTTTCCTCCATGGGAATGGATTCTTTTCTAGTTCCTCTTGCCTTGATGAAGGTGGTTTGAGTTGCACTTGTGATGGCTTCTTGTCCAGTGAATCCTAGGTCTTCATGCTTGGGCCTCTGTTGAACTACAATGGGGATTAGAATCCCTTGGCCATCAAAGCCCATTTTCCTCATGACCTTGGAACCGATGCCTCTAGCGTGCTTCTCAAAGTCACTAAAGGTCTCTTGAGGAAGGGTCTTGGAAGGTGAGTCTACCAAGCTTGACTTTGTCATGGTGTTGGCCTCCTTACCCTTCATTACCAGTAACTGTGTTACCATCTCTGTTAGTGTAGCAATGCTCTGCTCCAACTCAGTGAATCCGACCTCCGAGTCTTCTTGATCATGTTCTTCACGAGGACTCCCTACCATTGGTGGTATTTTACTTCTATGTAGGCCTAACAACAATGCTTGTTCACTGTTTAGGTACTGGTTACAGGTGTTTACCATGTAGGTGTTCTTCAAGTCTTCAGAACTTGCTTTGATGCCATTTGATTCGTAAATGGTAGGCCTATGACTCGTCCATCTCACCAACACAAATGCTTCTTCAATTGTTGTTTGTGTAATTTGAATTCACTGCTGCTTTAACAATTTATGTAGCCTCTTCAACAACTTCTATAGAAACAACTTCCGTAGCCTTTGTCTATGTTCTACGACAACCAATATGAGTTCCAACTATAAGGGAAATTAAACATCATGCTACATAACACTTTGGATAACAAAATATTCTACTTTGCACTCCAACTTTGAGTTAGAAAAAAATGATTTGCTATAGAATTGTTGATACACCTCAAAATTCTTCATTCATAGGTTGTTGATCATACCAAGGCAACAACATAATTAATGAAAAAGGTAATCACCATTTGGATGTGTGCAAAAACGGATTTGTGGGATGTTTTTGAAAAAAAGAGAGTTGCATAGAGTGTAAAAACGGATTTGGTGCTTGTGTATGCATATGGAAGCATCCCACTACTTGGGGCGAATGAAATGGGAGTAAAAGGAACTGTCCTAGATACCAAAATCATTTACTAAATGTTGTGGATGGACTGTGGGCAAGGAAAAACACCCAACAATTAATAGAACATTGTGGATGGCCTGTGGGCAAAGGAAAATTGCCCAACAAGCAATAGATGGCTATGGATGGCTTGTGGGAAAAGGAAAAACGCCCAACAAGCAATAGATGGTTGAGGACGGTCTATGGGCAAAGGAAAAATGCCCAACAAGCAATAGATGACTGAGGACGATATGTGGGCAAAGGATCAATTCCCAACAAGCAATAGATGGTTGTGGATGGCCCACGGGCAAAAGAAAAATGCTTAGCAAACAATATAATGTCGTGTTTATAGGCTAAGATTGTTGTTGCTATCATGCATTGATCCAACAATTAATAATCATACCCAACACATCAAGAAATACCACACCCATTGCACAAAGTGTTCGAGCACACCATAAATTAATGAACCCACACAATTGAAACAATTACACACACATTTCAACATTTAATGGGAATTTTAATTAAGCTCATGAGAAAAATAGAGAGGGGTGATCTATACACAGATTTTGTGTTTTGTTACTTAGTGACAATACAAAATTGCATATGGCCATGGCTCAGAGGCACCTTCGCTCATTGTGGACAGACTCCTTGATTCCTTTGTCCACCGATATTCAAGCAAGTTTCCCTCTTTGAGCTCTCATTTATGCTACTATCCTCCCTAGTTCTCCTTGCATCTCCCTTCTTCCTATCTTCACTACAACCTTCATGGTTTTAATGGGCTACCTTTGGAAGGCCAACCATCACAATGGTTTGTTTCTGTTTCCAATTTTTCCAAAAGAGACAAAAAATGACATGTTTACAAAATTTACAAATGGGTAAGCAACTAGGTGCTTATTACAAAGTTTGGCAAGGATCCAATTTGGATAAGATATTTAGATGCAATTCTTTTGAGAAGAATACCTTATCTAGAATGTATAAAAATGCATTGTAATAAAATCATATTTATATAAATGTTTTGCTTAGACATATTCTTGCTTCAATTCAACTTGGTGATCCATATTTTAGGTGTTGATATTATTTAGTTATAATCTCATGTGTGTTGAATTGGCTCCTTGGTTCAATACTATTCTCCTAGATTTAAATCAACTTATTTTAGCATTGATTTCATTAATGTTATAGGTTAAGTTGGCCCATCAATCTTATCTCACTAGTTTTTTTAAGAGGAATTATGTTTCCTTTTATTAATTGGAATAAATAGATGCGACTTTAGTGTTAAATCAATTGCTAGAGTGATAACATCTTTGTAACTTACGTTGGTGGCCATTCTTGGCACTCTATTGTGCACACTGAATATTTTTTAGGCTTGTTATTAGGATAAGGTTGTCATATAATAATTTTACTTGGTAATTTCTTTAGAGACATCATTAAGGTTGAAGATCCATTTTGATCGATGAAAGATAAGATGGTAAAACTAGACTATCCTTGATTTGTATTGTTCTTATATATTTGATTTATTTGAGTTGTTAAAATTCAAGACTCAAATGTAACACTATACTTATTAGGTGCAAGTGTTTTCTCTCTTATATATGAATGTAAATCATCTATTTTCACTTACATTGTGAAAACGTTGTAAACATGTGTTTTTTTAGCAATCTATGATGTTTTATGAAAACGACTTGATAAACCTCGAGTCTAAATAAAAATAAATCACCAACATATTTTTTTTATGTATGATTTTTGTGAAGGACATGACATGGTCTTTAATATGTAAAACGTTTTTGAGAAAAAATTCAATTTTGGGGTTATTGAAAATACTTTATATTAGCAATTTGACAACATAGTATAACATTAATTCTGGACTACAAAAACATGCCCTTGACTCCTTTAAGCCAATTAGAAACCTAAATCCATACTTAAAAGAAACATATACCCCCATGGATAATAAATATACAAATGGGTCTTATTATGGCCTACAACCTCCAAAAATCCTCATTGTACTAAACCAAATGCAATTTTTTCCATCTAACCTATCATAAAAATCTCAATACGAAGAATTGGCGTAGTTAAGAAATGGGAGTGTTGCATAATCGATGAATCATGTCATATAGATCAACCACTTACTAGCTTGCAAGTCTTCATGGCCATTATCATTGCCCCAACCATATTTTGTTACAACTTTACATTGGGTTATTTATTTGATATTTCTGATGGTTGGTGCCATGCTTCGATCAGATTGGATCGATTTTTAGAGGATGCCGGCATTGCAAAATGTGGTTCTCTTTGATAACAACTATGTGACTCATGTCTATAGAGGTTTATCGATTTTTAGAGGATGTCAGAGCTGCAAAATGTGGTTCTCTTCGATAACAACTATGTGACTCATGTCTATAGAGGCTTTTGTTAAGATGATTGTACTCATAATCCCCTTTATCAAGCCAAACCCCTCTAATAGTACAGAGGCACATTTTCCTAATTGTTAATGAAACTTTGAAGGTTGTTATGTTCCAAGTCCAGTTTCTCTAATTGATCCATGAGCTACAAGAATTGAACATAATTACCAAAGTCACAACAATTTTACCTCAAAATGGAAATGATTAAAATATTTCCTAAGATTTGAATACTTTGGTTTTAATCCCCTAGAATATATTAGATCAAATCATGTACATATTATGCTAGGTGAGATGAGTTGTAATGACCCATGATGTAAATATGTTTTGCAAATGTTCCTCTTTGAGGGAAAAGGCTCGACTAGCTAATGGTCACGGATTTGACTTGTAGGATTGGTTATGGTGTTATGTTTATGTTCCTAAGGTACCACCATGTAGAGATATTTCCATGGTGCACTTTAGGTTATTAATAAAAAGAGAAAACATAATATATAATAAAAACCTCCAAAGAGGTTGCTTAAGAGAAAATGGGGGTATTGGCCTACAAGAGAGGAAGAGGAAGTCATGGGACCCATGGGAAAGAGATTGTTATGCCATGTATCATTTCATAAAACTCCCACCTTTTTACCACATTTGATTAAGAAGCTTACTCACTACTTTGATCATATGTATGTCAAAAGGAAAATCAATCACATTCTTGGGAGGGCATATACGATTCATGATGCAGGAGCATTTCACCTCCAAGATCAACCCTGTTGATTGGACCTAGGGGTCTTGAAATTTAGTAAGGGAGTGGGTTCCCTAAGCATGAATTATTGTAATTTCTATGTCAATTGAGTTCTAGAAGTCTCATATGAGATAGGGTTTATTGAGTTGAGTTTGTTTGTAATTGAATCTGCCTTGGTTTAGCAGATCTCGAAGGAATAGAGACCTAGAACCTAGGGATGGTTGAGGATATTGTGGATCTGAGAGAACCTAGGGATTATTGCATAATTTAGAGAGAGTGTTTAGGGTTTGAAACTTATTGAACAATTCAAACATTTCCCTTTATAATTTGTAAGCCTACGGGCATCATAAGGATGATGGATGTGTGCGTTAGGACAAAGAGTGAGGAATTGAGTGTGTAAGAGGCCGAGTGTGGACAACATGCCAATTGAAGACCGACTGAATGTAAATCGGGCCCATAAAGTGAGAAGGCCTTTGTACAATTCATGTACAGATTTGTTAATAGAATCCCAATTTGTTTATATGGCGTCTTTGCGCATCAATGGAAAAAATGTGAGTATTTGAATACGTATCGGATCCTCTGTGTGTTAACTAGTGTTGTGTGCAGAGAAGAGTTGAATGTTGTAGGTTCTTCGTGTAGTAGAAGAAACAACAACCATCGATCGTTGATCACGGGAATAATCAACAATCTACATCGCACTAAGTGATATATACAGATAGAGGGGACTTAGGATGATTAGATCAAGTTCGAGATAAGTCATGACCGTCGGATAAAGACCATAGTAAATTCCTCGATTGAAGGTTCATGGTCATTCGATCTAGATGCAGAGAAAAGGTCTTTGTTATAGCATACCATGGACACCGGAGGTCACAAGGTGTTTACAATTGTAGAAATTATGACATTCGATAGTCCGATGGTAGAGTTAGATCTGGTCGTCGATTGCAGAGTCAGATCGATGGATGACAACCTTATCAGAACTTAGAAAAAGGAAGTTAACGTCTAAAGGGCATCGTTGAAGGAAATATCTAAGCCATTAGATCTTGGTCGGGAATAACTTCGACCATCGATCTTATCGGATCAGAAGCCAACGAGTGGAGTAAATCTTGGAAATCTTGATAGTCCGAGATCTGACATGTGTGGCGTTCATCCATGGAGAAATAAATATCAACGGTGATCTGAGGTGCAGAGGAATGATGGAGACGAGATCGAACTGTCCATTCAAATAGGAGATCAAGGGTCTAGAGGAGATCATATCGAAGAAAGTGTTAGGGAGTTAAACTATTGGACCAGACCAAGATCAGAGTACGTGCAGAGGAAAAGTCTAGCAGTTCGATCCTGACATACGTCAACACACGTATGCAGCGACTCAGAGGGTGACACGTGGCCCATAAAGAAGACAACATGTGTCAATGTCCATTTGGAAATTGGAGCATGTGAAAGTCATGGATCAAGGTGACACGTGGCAACCTAGTTGGAAGTGACACGTGGTAGCCTAGTTGGAAGTGACATGTGGCAAGTCCACGTGGTTGGGTGCCATGTCATATCAGGACCGAGATCTTGTTAGTGTATTAAGAGTTAGAAGCTCCGATGATCTGGTACCTGGCATACGTCATGTCGATGTAGAGGTGTTCACATAAGGAGCAACACATGGAGGGGTAAGTTTCCAGGGTATTCAAGGTTCTACAGGGATCCACAATTTGCGTGGAGCTTGTGTAAAAGGGAAGATCGATGGTCCATAATAGAGTCGCGAGATCGACGATGATCAGGCCCTTTGTATTGACCGTTGATCATTTCATTTGATTAATGGATGAGATTTCATCATCCACTAGATCGAGCGAGAAGGAAGTATGTTCACATGTTTTGGAAAGCTGATGGTCAGAAACTTCGTAAGACCATGGTCTCCGGTGCATAGTCATGAAGAAAAATAACGCTAGAGTTGAGCGCTTAAGAATTCAATTAGCGCATGATTATAACGCTTGACCGCGGGAAAGAAAGAAAGGGCTTAGTGCCAAAGTACATGCACATAAACGAATGAGCGCTTGGTCGATGTAGGAGGTTTAACACATGGTCTTGAGCGCTATTGATTGGTGTGAATGGCAGAGAAGACAAAACTTTGTTGGAGGAGTATTTTTGGGCCCGTATAAGAATTGAGGGCAACTCGAGAGATTGTAGTTGCTGTAGAATTTGATTTTAAATTCTGTACCCATGGGAATTAAAGGTTAGGAGGTCATCAATTTGGTATGAGAGCCCAATTTTTCTCTAAAATAGAAGAAGGAAATCTGCAACAGAAGATTGTGCAGATAGTCAAAAAAAGGAATTAGATTTCCTTAAGTGTATTATTGTAGATTTGAGGCCATTACAACTAGAAGTAGAAGAAGTTTGGAAGACAAGATCTCAGAATAAGATCTTGCAGGCATTGAGACTGGTAATGTTTTAACTATGGTTATAAGAATTGTGATTGCAGGAAATAAAGCTCTTGAGTGAAGAGTTGTGGCAGAACCTTGCAACAACAAATGTTGTAGATGCTTTCGGCTGGAGGTTGGAAGTGAAGAAAACAATAGAATTTCTTAGAGGAACGTGAGTAGGTTCAGAAGCCAGAGAAGAGCAGAGGCGTTCTCAGAGGGTTCCAGTGGAGAGAACCAATGATACCAAAAGGACAAGTTCAAAGATATAACTTGGTGAGGTATTGTAACATGTTAAGGGGTAACTTTTTATTACAGAGGCTTGATGCAACTCACAATGGACAAAGGGAAGCTTGTAGATGAAAGAAGACAATGACTATTGATGGTCATTATAAAGGTTCATAAAGAAGCCACAACCAGAGGGAAGAGGATGCCAAAGTAGTTGGTAGGAAGATGAGTCAAGATGAGCTTGACAAAGAATTTACAGGAGATTGAGGAAGACCAAAGATATGGATGGATATTGAGAAAGAGGAAGGCTATATGGCCTATTCAGAAATTGGTTGCAAGGAAGCTGGAGTACAGATTGAAAGTTTGGATTAGAGAAGAACTCGCATAAGTTGAGTATATAGGGTCCTTGGAGACATGACAAACAATTCACTTTTGTGAACCAGAGTAGGGAGTAATGCTTGGAGAGGAATATGAGGTTTAGAGTATAGACCTCATGAAGAACTTGGAAAGTTCATCTCAACATAAGAAGAAGATGCTAGAGGCACCTAAGGGGATTGAGAAGTCTCATTTTTTAAGATTGATGATTTGTGTATGATTGCAGGACTTACAGGTCATGGAGATATGAATTCAGTTGAAGCTATCCTAGAGGAAGAACTGCCTCATGAAGGCATGAGAAAGAGATAGATTCTGAATTCTGTCATGTTAGAGGAAGGGATAACATTGTCTCTTGGAAGTTGTGAATGAGGAAGTTATGCATGTTCAAAGGATGCAGATGATGAGGATGCAAAGAGGAAGAATAGTTGCCTTGGATATACTTTAGAGGATGAAGTACACAAAATCTTGGTAAGGGCTATGCAAGGCTACAATGATGCAAGTCTAGAGCTTGCCAAGGAGGAGATCACAGTGGAGAATGATGATCATTGGTGCATGATCATGGAAAAAGTTATAAAATATTTACAATGAATCTATCATTTTAATAAATTCCATGAACATAATTTATTTGAGCAATCATGTACACTGAGCATGAAACTTAAGGATATGCAGTTTTATTTGCATACGTTACTATTTGATGAGAAATGTTCTCAAGAAGCCGAGAACATACAAAGAAGTGAAGACAAAGAAATGGCAGTAGCCATACAAAATTTATGTGGAAATTTGCAATAAACAAATTGAAACAATGGTGTGTACTAGCAGAGGACAAGACCGGACCTTGAGTTGGAGGAATTATGGAAGCATTTGATGAGGATTTTCAAGAGGAGATATCAGAGAAAGAAGAAGAAAAAAAACATGCCAATACAACTTACTAAAGAAAGCAGAGATGTTGCACAACAATAGAGTAAAGTATGGGATCTTGGAAGGTTGCAGATTACAACAAGGAAACAACAAAGTAACAAGATGAATGGTGAGCAACAACATGGGATTTGGGATCCAGGAGGACTTCAACAAATGAAGACTCATGATCAAGAGATCATGAACATTTTTTAACCTTGGGAGTCTGATGCAGGAGCATTTCACCTCCAAGATCAACCATGTTGATTGGACCTAGGGGTCTTGACATTTACTAAGGGAGTGGGTTCCCTAAGCATGAATTATTATAATTTCTATGTCAATTGAGTTCTAGAAATCTCATATGAGATAGGGTTTGTTGAGTTGAGTTTGTTTGTAATTGAATTTGCCTTGGTTTAGCAGATCTTGAAGGAATAAAGACCTAAAACCCAGGGATGGTTGAGGATATTGTGGATCTGAGAGATCATAGGGATTATTGCAGAATTTAGACGGAGTGTTTATGGTCTAAAACTGATTGAACAGTTCAGACATTTCCCTTTTTAATTTGTAAGACTACGGGCATCAGAAGGACGGTGGATGTGTGTGCCAAGACAGAGAGTGAGGAATTGAGTGTGTAAGAGGCCGAGTGTGGCTGACAGGCCAATTGAAGGCCGATTGAATGTAAATCAGGCCTAGAAGGTGAGAAGACCTTTGTACAATTCATGTACAGATTCGTTAATATAATCCCTGTGTGTTTATATGGCATCTTCGCGCATCAATGGACAAAATGTGAGTATTTGAATATGTATTAGATCCTCTTTGTGTTAACCAGTGTTGTGTGCAGATAAGAGCCGAACAATGCTGGTTCGTCGCGCAACAGAAGTTACAACAGTTGTCGATCGTTGATCACTGGAAGGATCAATGATCTATATCGCACTAAGTGATATATACAGAGAGATGGGACTTGTGATCGTTAGATCAAGGTTGATATAAGTCCTGACCATCGGATCGAGACCATAATAAATTCCTCGTTTGAAGGTTCATGGTCATTTGATCTAGATACATATCAACGATCTTTGTTATAGGGGATTGCGGACACCGAAGGTCACAAGGTGTTTACAATTGTAGAAATTTCGACATCGGATAGTCCCGTGGCATAGTTGGATTTGGTTGTCAATTGTAGATTCAGATCGACAGATGACAACCTTATCAGAATTTAGAAGGTACAAGGATGTTAACATCCAAAGGGCATCATTGAAGGAAATATATGATCCATCAGATCCTGGTCGGGAATAACCCTGACCATCGATCTTATCTCATTATAAGCCAACGAGTGGAGTAAAGCTTGGAAATCCTCACAATCCGGCATCTGACATACGTGGCATTCATCCGTGGAGAAATAAAAATCAATGGTGATTTGAGGTGCAACGAAGGCGTGATGGAGACAAGATCGAACCGTCCATTCAAATAGTAGATCAAGGGTCCAGAGGAGATCAGATCGAAGAAAGTGCTCGAGAGTTAACCTATCGAACCATACCAAGATTAAAGTATGCATAGAGGAAAAGTTTGACAGTTCGATCTTGACATACGTCAACACATGTATGCAACCACTCAGAGGGTGACACGTGACCCTTAAAGAAGACGACACATGTCAGTTTCCATTTGGCAATTGGAGCATGTGAAAGTCACGGATCAAGGTGAAACGTGGCGACCTAGTTGGCAGTGACACGTGACAAGTCCACGTCAGCAGGTCCATTGGTTGGGTGCCATGTCATATCAGGACAGGGGTCTTGTTAGTGTATTAAGAGTTGGAAGCTCTGGTGATCCAGTGCCCGACATACGTCATGTCGATGTAGAGGCATCCACATAAGGAGAAACATGTGGAGAGGTAAGGTTCTAGGGTACTCAGGGTTCCACGGGGACCGACGATTTGCGTGGATGTTTTCTAAAAGGGAAGATCGACAGTCCAGAATAGAGCCACGAGATCGACGATGATCAGGTCCTTTGTATTGACTGTTGATCATTTCATTTGATTAACGGATGAGATTTCATCATCTACCGGATCAGGCGAGAAGGAAGTATGTTCACGTGTTTTAGAAAGTTGGTGGTCTGACATTCCGGTAAGACCATGGTCTCTAGTGCATGGTCATGAAGAAAACTAGCACCAAAGTTGAGTGCTTAATAATTCAAGCGCATGATTATAGCACCTGACCGCGGGAAAGAAAGAAATGGCTTAGTGCCAAAGTACAGACACATAAATGAATGAGGGCTTGGTTGATGTAGGAGGTTTAATGCCTAGTCTTGAGCGCTATTGGCTAGTGCGAATAACAGAGAACACAAAGCTCTATTGGAGGAGGATTTTTTGGCCTATATAAGAATCAAGAGCAGTTGGAGAGATTGTAGCTGCTACAGAATTTGATTTTAAATTTTGCACCTGTGGGAATTAAAGTTCAGGAAGTCATCACTTCATGCAACTAAAAGGTAAATCTATGGTGGGGAGGTGAATCGCTCCTCTGCAGACTATTTGGTGGATAAACATTTGAGAAAAGAAATTTATTCTTCTCTATCTTTTTATGGATCATCTATATTTGTATATTTCTAATTTACTTCCTTGAATTCTATTTCTATGTGAACTCCATCAATGGACTGGTCTAGTTGAAGGAAACCCTATTAATATAGTATTTTAAGAATTGGGATGGCTATTTATTATGAAATATGTTTACACACTTATTTTTGCATATAATTGCGTTGACATTTGTTAGGTGCCATTGAAAGTAAAATTTGATTCATTATTAACAAATTTCACTAGTAAATGAGGAAAAATTCCATTTGGTTGCCCCATTGGCCAAGGGTGGCAGTTTGTGCACATTACAAGATTTCCTCAAATGGGACACAAGTTACCAACCAAAAATATTGCATATGTGTACATTTTTCTTAATAGCTAAATTTTATGAATAATTTTTGAAGTCATGATTGTTAAAATTTAATTATACATCAAAACTGAGCTCTTTCAGCTCCTAAACATAGAGTAATTTGATAAGCATTTTTTTTTTTCATTTTCCAAACATGCATTTTGACCATTTTACCCCCCACCCCACTTAACAAACATTTAGAAAGTCTTAAAAAATATTTTTTTTTCCAAAAACATGTAATATTTTTTCTCCAATAAAATATAATACCAATGTCGTTTTTCAAACATGAATTTTAAAGTTATATGCATTAGCCAAAAGTACCAATGTTTTTTTTAATATATGCATATAGTCAATGGGGCCATGATTCATTGGGAGAATTGATCAAATACTAAGTTGTTCACCATGATTCCATTCTTGTTATGGTTTGATAATAGAGATTGAATACCGCAACTATGCCAAAATTACAATCTAAATAAAACTTGAACATGGAGGTATATTCAAATACACCAAGAAATATACTTAGATAAAATTTCTATATTAAATCCCAAGGAGGTTTTGAAGTTTTGAATGTACATGAAGTAGCATTACAAATTTTATAGTGTTAGGAGAGCAAGGAATTCTCAATGATAATTATAAAAATAGTTCGAGATGTATTCCTATTAAAACTTGCAACAATGCTCACAAATATTCTTGATGATTCATGTAACTTCAAATGAAAAATATAGCTACTTGTGTCATTTAAGTGATACATATTAATATTTCCTAATTTTTGCACGACACCATAAGATTCCTTATGTTCCAAAATGGATCTACATAATTACCATATAGATTTATTGATTTTCTATAATTGGAAATATAGTATTTGGTACCTTTAAGCACTTTTTGCGTCAAATATTAAAAATTGCACTTACAGACACAAAAAATAAATCCTCTTTTGAGGGTAAAAAAGTGGAAATTTGGGGTTCCTGGCTTTGGAAACTTATGTCTTGTGATGTTTTACTTCCATTCTACATGTCGATAGATTTCCAATAGTGCTTTGTTTTCATCAAATAGAGTTTGCATATGAGAGTTATGCCCCCGAGAAGGTAACAATATTCCAATTATTCCTTGGATGTCCAAGTGGAAGCCATGCACACTCACCATGATTCACCCATGAGGAGTTGTAACAAGTGAGAATCTACTAGATGTTAGAATAATAGGTGTGCTCGTTTCACCATAGACAATATCTCAATATTGTCACCCAACGATAGGCACAAATGCCACCCCCAAGCACCTTAACCTTGACAGACAGAATAATTCTGGAAGCAAAATCTAGAACTAGTAGCTAACCAAGGTAGCGTACCTATCTCCAGAGCTACCGTACCTAGCAAAAATTCCAAACTATAACCAAGCAGAAAGTCCAACCATAACCAAACATAAATTCCAACCATAACCAAAGACCAAGTCACCACTACAGTAGCTGCAACTCTCCTCCAGTCATGCGCACCATTAGTCCTTATGCAATTGTGAGAGAGTGAGTGCAAATGAGCTCAAGCACCCTCTATTTATAGTCCTCCAAGTGACCTAACTGGTTCAACTTCTTCTTCTGGAGGCTAATAACTTAATATAGTTTATTCTCTTGACATGACTTGTCTTCTAGGGTTATTAACCAACTATTTAGGGTTTCTATTGCTTCCTGAAATATTCTAGTCTCGTCAAAGGTTACATGTAGAGGTTAATACCTCCTGCAACTACCGTAATAACAACACTCCCTCCTAGATAGGGAGGTATTACATGCAATGGTATTGAGCAAAAACAAACCATTCATCTGGTAACAACACCAATAGTCACACATGCTATCAAATGATCAAATTATGGGCACCATCATCACTATCCATCTAGATAGTCTCCATGGAAATCAAAATGCCATCCAATAGAACACAATTGTGTCTATCCATAATAGTATGCAACTACTATCTAGTGGTACACAACCACTTCTAGTAGCACACAACTACTAACCAGTGACCCATAGTCACTACTGGTGGAGCACATCCACCACAGTAGCATACAAGTACTGTCTAGAGACATACAATGTCTACAACAATCATATAATCTGATATCAACCTGCATAACAATATCATGATACAAACTAATTCATCTGGACCATTCTTCCACTCACATCTGTGAGATTCTGAAGAGCATCTGCCCTCAGAAAGTTAGACATCAGCCACGGGATTTCTGGACTATTCTTCTCAAGCATAGAAGAATAATTGTCCTTGATTTATGAACTTGGACCATTCTTCCAACACTAATCACAATGTAACTTGGAGATAATGAGTCTTCCCTAGGGAATGACTATCCCTGATTGCTGAACCTGTACCATTCACCTAGCTGGGCCATTCTTCTGGCACTAATCACAGCGCAACCTGGAGAGAATGAGTTTGCCCTAGGGAATGACTGTCCTGCACCAACCTCCTATAAAGGACCATTCTTCAAAACTACTCACAACTGTGAACTTCAAAAGAATCACTGCCTGGAGAGGAAGACCATTCTGCGTGACCACTACTCAGATTGATTGCCAAGAAGAATGACTATCCTAGACCATTCCCCCACACTAGACACGAGGGCAATCATTGTCTATGGTACATCAACAATCTATCGAACCATTTTCATTACAAAAATGAATGTCCGCTCTGGACCATTTTCCGAACTGGAAAATGATTGTTCGTCAGAAATCTTGGGCCACTTTCCGGACTGGAAAGTGACTACCCAACTTGGACTATTTTCCGAACTGGAAAATGACTGCCCATATATCAATAACATATTAGTGCTCCCTCCAAACCTAGGAGTAATCACTTCTCTTTCTAATAAGGAAGTCATCTCCACGAGTCCCATCTTGTCCCTTAAGTACGCAAACTTTTCATCTTGGATAGAGGCTTTACCAAAATATTTGCTATCTGCTCATCTGTGGAGATATATTGGAGAACGACTTCTCCCCTCTGGAATTTATCATGGAGAAAATAATGCTTGATCTCAATGTGCTTCGACTTGTCATGGAACATCGGGTTCTTTGAAAGCTTCACACAACTGTGATTATCTCAATATATCACAGTCAAATCCAACCTCTGATGAAAAAGTCCAGAAACCAGCTTACAGAGCCACATTGCTTCCGTACAAGCATCACAAGCTGCAATATACTTTCCTTCTGCAGTGCTGAGTGCAACAAACTTTTGTTTCCTGGTAGCCCATGATATCGTGACAAAGCTCAAACTGAAATAGATCCAAGAAGTACTTCTTTTGTTATTTTCACTACCTGCCCAATCTAAATCGATAAATCCATGCAACTGTATATCATAACTCAAACATCCCATGAAAACATTTCAAGGCATGCTTTGCAATTATCTAATGCTCATGTCTGGGTTCCACCTGGAACTGGCTCAACATGTTCACAACAAAGGAAATGTTCGGCCTGATATTCATCAAATACATCAAGGAGCCAATCAACTATCGATATAGGGACGAGGCTTCTGAATCAGAGTCTCTCAACTTATTCAAATCTGTCATCGTGGGTGTTTGTTATGGATTTGCAATCCATCATCCCAAACTACTGAATAACGATTTTGATGCACTTCCTCCGTCATAGGAAGTTTTCACCACACTTCTGCTATATATGAGATGCTCTGCATCAAGTTGCTTGAATCCATGCAAGGTCTTCTTCCATCTGCATACATGAGTCTCTTTCTGGTATACCGCAAAACCTTGAGGTTGCTCTACATAAGATTCTTCCTCAATTTCTCTATTGGGAAGAATAGTCTTTTACATCCAACTGGTGTAAACTCCAATCCATGGATATTGCAAGAGATATAATGGCTCGGATAGAGGTATATTTGGTTTGCTGGAACAAGTTGTCATCTTAGTCTTCTCCCTCATTCTGGGAGAATCCTCTTGTTCCGAATTTCTCCTTGTATCTATTAATGCTTCCATTTATAAGTATTTTTTACAATTTCTCACATAAATTGTTCTTCATCACAACTTCCTTCCATTCCTACTGCTACACTGCTTCTAGTGGGTTCAAACCATGCTGGTAGTCTTATGATTTTAGGTATGATAACTGGTTCAATTGATTGTTCTATAATTTCTTTCTTTCTTGGAATCTTCATGTTCTTCCTCATGTTTCTCTTCAACTTTGGGGTCCATAGAGTCTTCTATAGATTCCATGCCCTTGATTTTTGAAGATTCCAACTTCTTCCTTTCATCATAAGAATGTAGATGGACAACCAAGTATACTCAAAGCTTCTTTTCGAATAAGACTTTTTCTAGAGTCAAATTGAACACATGTTGCTTATCATCACTGCTACTTCCAATTATGATCATGGATATATACTTCATAATTTTCACAGATTATTCAATGGATCATATCATTGTGGATTAACTCCCTCCTAATCTCGACTTCATGCCTGAATGAGCAATATGCATGCTCTTCTTTAGAAATTCTGCAATAAGCTCCCTCCATCTGAGAGAGTCCATGCTTCTATTTGCATCCTTCTTGCTTTATGTAAAGTGTCACAAGTCTATTCTAGTTTCCTCTTAATCACTGACTTCTTTCTGGTCTGACTCCTTCCGGATCTCTTCAAGTTTGGTTCTGATTGCGACAGTTGTTACTTATATACTATTTTAATAGCTTCCACAGGGATTGTCACCAAAAATTGTTAACATACTTCATCCTTTTCAAATACATTACTAGTAGTCATCATAATGGCAATCCTTATCTTGTTCTTCTTTCATGTTGTTTTCATTGACACTAATCATCTTATCTTTCAAGAAATAGATACACATGATATGTCTAGGAACTATGTAAACATGGTATGTACAAGGACAATGTTATAGAAGAATATTGTTACCTTGACTAAAAGAAAAAGTCTGCTTCATCCTGCTTGAATTTCTTTGAGGGTCCCTTTTCTTTGGCAACTGTTGCTTCGTGTGTTTCCTTCCTTTTCTTTAACTCGAGACAATGGTTCCCGTAGTGACCATATTTTCGACAGTTGAAGCATTGTATTTTTGACATATCCTTTTCTTGATTTGGTTTCTTCCTTGAGCCAAACTTCTTATTCTTGAATTTCTTGAACTTTATTGTGTAGGCTTGATCATCATCTTTCTTTTGGGATTTCTCTTTTGCGCTAATCCTGATTCTTCTTGTGCACAACAAGTCCAACGTTATTCAAATGTGGGATACTTCGTTCGTGTGTTCATGCTTGCGAAAAATGCATCCCATGTCTTGGGAAGACCATTAAGTACAATATTTACTAGTTCATTTTCTGAAATGATTTTCTCAATAGCTTGTATTCGATCTCTTAATTGAGAGATTCTTACAAAGTATGATGTTATGGTGTCATCATCATTCATCTTCAGGTCATGGAGCTCATTCTTCAGACTCATTACTTGTCTAATATTTCTGACTGAGAATATGTTAGTTAGAGCATCATACATCTTCTTGAATGAGTAAAGATGAGAAATGTAGGGTATCAAATGGTCCTTTACAGAGTCCACTATGATACTCATAGCGTTGATGTCATTGTCCTTGAACTTCTTCATAACTACAACGTTATGGGGTTCCTTCTCTTTTTCTGCTTCAAACTGTGGTTCCATGATCTTGCCTTTCACGATATCCAACACTTTATTCTTGGCAATCATGAGGTCAATCCTTGTCTTCCATGCTCTGAATTTAGAAGCCCCTTCTAATTTGTTTTATGACTTCATAGAGTAAGTCATGATTATTTTTACTTGGTCAACCTTTGACTTTGACCAAAAACTCAAACTTGACGCCTTGACTTACTGATAGTATCAAGAGGTGTGCTAGGCTAGGGAACACTAGGTTATCCATGAATTAGGTCAAGCGTTTCACTTAAGGTTCCTTAACACGAGGGTTAGGGTTTCATCCCTGCAACAAAATTTTGATTGCAACTGCAAATGCAACTGAGCAAATCCTCTGAATCTACCTTCCAGTGGTTAGACTGTCTGAAGATAGTGTGGGCCCATAACCTGTTAGAATAATAGATGTGCTCCTTTCACGTAGACAATATCTCAATATTGTCACCCAACCATAGGCACAAGTTCCACCCCCGAGCACCTTAACCTTGACAAACATAATAATTCTGGAAGCAAACATAGTTACCAACTTAACGAGAACTCTACAAAGTTCTTGTTTTTTTGAGGGTCAAGTTTTTTACCTCGTTTTTAAAAATGGTGCTACCGGTAGCACCCCCCTCCCTTTTTAAGTGGTATTTTTATATTTTAAATTTTCTGATACATAAGGTTTCCACTTTTTTTTAAATGCTTGTTTTTTCATTTATTTTCAAATTATTCAATTTTTTTTTCTCAACAATGTTTTTCCATCTATTTTCAAACTTTTCTATTTTTGTTTTTTATTTTTTTACTCAATGGTGTTTTTAATCATATTTCCATGCTTCATCCAATGTTAAAAATGTTGTACACCATTTATTTTTTTTAAATTGAGATTTTTCATATAATTATGTGTCCTTAATAGAGTTATGGTTCCATAATTTTTAAATATAGTGGAAAATATCATTTTTAACACATTTTTTAATCTTTACTTCAATACATAGAAAATAATAGTAGTTAAATAACACTATTTTTAAATATTTAGCAAAAAAATATAATTTTTTTTTTATCAATTAAAAACTAAAAAAATAAGAAAATTAAAAACAAATTTATATTAAAAAAAACCATTGAAGAAAAACATTAAAACTAGAGGAAAATAAAACCATAATATATATAGAGAGAGAAAATGAGAAAAAATTAAGAAAAAAGGTAAAAAAAAAATTATAACCCAAAAAAACTTTAAAAAATGAAAAAAAACCCAAAAAATTAAAAACAAATATATAAAAACCGCAAATTAAAAAACCTAAAATAAAAATTTTAATACAAAATTTAAAAAAAGATTAACAAAAATAAGTTAAAAAACCTTAAAATTACAACAATAACAAAAATAAAATTTATATAAAAAAGCTTAAAAAATAAAATTTAAATAAAAATAAGTTCATAAATATCTTAAAAAAAATAAATTATATATATATATATATATATATATATATATATATATATATATATATATATA
>ML776595.1:1608380-1620786 GCA_009831015.1 Picea engelmannii | reverse complement strand
ATATATATATATATATATATATATATATATATATATATATATATATATATATATATATATATAGTCCCCGAGGTGTAGGACAGTCGGTGACAGAGTGTATTGTTAAGCCACTCCGTGTTGTTAAAGTCACCGGTTCGAAACCTGCGGGGACAAAAAATCCAACCATGTTAAGGGTTGGTGTGGCTCAGGCCGGGTGCGATCTCCGGGTGACAAAAAATCCAACCATGTTAAGGGTTGGTGTGGCTCAGGCCGGGTGCGATCCCCGGGTGATTTTGACGGCGTAGATGCCCCTGAGTCGCGGTTTCTCAAGCCACAGGTTTATATTTTATAACATGTGTTTTCTTATATGAAATTTATTGTTTTAATTTAATTTAAAAAGATTTTTTTTTTTTTTTCTTAGATTAGGGTAATATTAGTATTTTTTCAAATATTTTTTTATTTTAAATGTTTTTTTTTTAATATTTTATTGAATTTTGTTTTTTTAGTTTTATTTTCTTCTTCTTATTATTATTATTTTAAAGTTTGAAGAGATTTTTTTTTATATTTTTAACAATTTTTTTTTTTCTTTTTAACTAAATTATTGTTTTTTGGGGGGGATTTTAAATTTTTTCATTTCTTTGTTTTTCACCATTTTGTTAAATTTTTTTGTTTTGTTTTTAAATTTGGGTTTTGAATATATTTTTTTAAATGTGTTTGTCTTCATTAAAAAATATATATTTGTGAAGATTTTTTCATTTTTATTTATTTATTTTTTAATGTAAATTTAAGAAAAATATAAGTTAGTAAATAAATTTTCAAATGACAATTTAAGATCCAATTTTGGGTTTTTTTATTTGTTTAGAGATTTTTTAACATTTAAAAAAACATTTTTCTTTAGGTAGCATAACATTTTTATTTAGGTGTTGATTTTAAGCTTTTTCTAAGCAACTATTTTATGTTTTAAGACAATGCTTGAAAAACATTGTAATTTTGACCCGGTTAGAAAAACTAGTGCTACCAGTAGCACCATTTTTTGATTTGGTGGTTGATTTTAAAGTTCTTTTGAGAAACCAATTGATCCTTTAAGCTCATGCTTGAAAAAAATTGTAATTTTGACCCAGTGACAAAAAATGGTGTTACCGGTAGCACCACTTTTTGATTTGGGGGTTGATTTTAAAGTTTGTTTGAGCAACCATTTGATCCTTTAATCCCATGCTTGAATTTTTTTTTAATTTTAACCCGATTACAAAAAATGGTGCTACCGGTAGCACCACATTTTGATTTGGGGGTTGATTTTTCATGTTTTTAATGCAAAATATGGGTTTTAAGGGCTAGAGTTCTCGTTTTGAGGTCATAGTTCTCATTAAGTTGGTAACTATTTTAACAAAATCTAGAACCAATAGCTAACCAAGGTAGTATACCTCTCTCCAGAGCTAGCGTACCTAGCAGAAAGTCCAACCATAACCAAAGACCAAGTCACCACTGCAGTAGTTGCAACTCTTCTTGAGTCATGCGCACCACTAGTCCTTATGCAGTTGTGAGAGAGTGAGTGAAAATGAGCTCAAGCGCCCTCTATTTATAGTCCTCCAAGTGACCTAACTGGGTCGACTTTTTGTGGAGGAAAATAGCTTAATATAAGTTATTCTCTTGAGTTGACTTGTTTTCTAGGGTTATTAACCAACTATTTAGGGTTTCTCTTGCTATCTGGAATATTCTAGTCTCGTCAAAGGTTACAGTAGAGGTTAATACCTCCCGCTGCTACCGTAATAACAACACTAGATACTTATAGAAGCGTCATGAAGGGTCCAAGAGGGTCTAAAAAAACCTAACCCTAATTCAAGCTACCAAAAACCTAACCCTAATTCAAGCTATCAAAAACCTAACCAAAGGAGTGAAAGGGGTTCACTTTTTCTTTAGTTGCCAACTATTCCATAGCATGAGCAAAAGTGCAGAGGAGATGCTAATAGAGAAGAGAGAGAAACCATAATATCTCTTATCTTTACCATAAGCTTATATTGCTTTGTGTTGTGTATTTTAATTTCCATTATAAAAAAGACGAAAGGCACAGTCCTTCATTGCTTGTTGGTTTTGCCACTTTTGATTTCCAGGGTAAATATTTGTTTTTCATTGTGTGTCTTTGCTATTGTGGTATATTTCATATGTCATAGTAGTTAAAGATTAAGATTAGTGTGATTTTATCCTTGCCGAAGCATTAAAACTACAAGAAGGCAATCAAATAGTTGAGCATAAGCTCATTGTAGTACATCTATGTTTAGATTTGTTTAGTTGGGAATTTGTGTGGTTTGAGTGTAGTATATGCTTACCCAACTTAGAAAGTCTAAATTTATAGGATATTTTTACACTGTGGATCTTGAGGATGGCAAAAGAAAGGTTAAGAAGCAATCATAATATGCATAAATGGAAGATGAGCACCGAGAAGGACCCATTGACGAACAAAAAAAGAATATTTGTGAGGTGGAAAGCTCAAGTAGCCGATATTTCTAGGAGTATGGTTGCTCTTGAAAAAATTGTCAACCCCTTTTCGAAGAAAACTAAATCTCATGAGAACAAAGAATATCATGAGGAGCCAAGGAAAGAAAAGAAAGAAATGAAGCTTGGAAAAGGGAACTCTAGTAATCACTATTCTCAACACCTATTTAAAGTGGAAGTAAAGGTTGAAATCAATACCTACAAAAGTGAGGTAGATTCACTTAAGTCAAATCATTGGTCGCAACAATTAGATGTCTATTTTAGAGTGCATTATGTACAAGACCATGCACAAACTTGGTGTGAAGACACACCAAGGCCCTTAGGATGGGGGTATACCTGCCAGTAAATAAGTGGTATGTATTCAAAGACCTCCTCAATTCCTAGTCTTCCCCTATCATGTAAGAAGTGGACTAGAGGATTTAGTGGCACTATTACCGACAACAATAAGTATAAGGTGTACAATCATACATTACAAAGTTCCAGAAGAAAGGAATTTAGTTGAGAATAAATCCCAAGGACCCAGATGTGGTCATCAAGTACCTAGGATGTCTTAATAGTTGCACAAGGAAGCAAGTTGTGCTATTTAATCCCAACACCAAAGATGAATCTTGTGTACATGCCCAATACATTGAAAATGACAAGAAAAAGGAGCAAGCAAGTGGTTCAAAGTAGTTAGAACAACACAAAACTTATAATAAGGGAGACAAGAATGTTGGAAGAGGGAAAAATAAGAAGACTGCTTCCACTACACATACATGCAAGGACCCCAATAACTACTTTTTACCATTGCAACATTAATGGTTACACCAAAGAAAAATGTTGGAAGCTACATCCATAGTTAAATCCTAGGAACTACAAGCAAGAGTAGTTCAAGAAGCAAAATCTTCTAGTGGAAGCAGAAAAGGAGATCCAAAGTAGCTTAAATGTGGATGAATAGATTGCATATACAATAGTGTAGAAGGAGGTGAACTTGAGTAGCTTTCATCACAAAGAGGAGAGGGAGATAATGAAGTTGTTCCATATCAAGATTTAGATAAATAATAACAAGGTATATGCTCTGATCGATTTGGTTCACATAATAACGTCATTGCAAAGGAATTGGTTAGTACACTTGGTTTAGAGATGCATGATCACGCTCATCCATACCCTTTAGGTTGGGTGAATAAAGATGTAGAGTTGAAAGTAACCAAGTAGTGTAAGATTATTTTTTCTATTAATGAAAATTATATTGATGGAATAGAAGTCAATGAATGTCTCTTGATGTCTGTGGTGTAGTGTTTGGTAGTCCCTACATGTGCATGAGGGATGCCATCTTCATGAGAAGGGAAAACCAATACTATTTGATCAAGGATGGTAAATATTTTTACCATCAATCCACATAAGTGTAAGTCTAAAATCTCTTTAGTGAGTGCACACCAAGCTAACATATTAATGAACTAAAGAAAGAAGTTCATAGTTATCTTCTTGAGAAAGTGCCAGAAATGATCCAATTTTGTAGGTGTGAAGGCATCTTGGGAAGGATGTACAAAATAAAAAAAGGGATAGTTGGAAGATATTTTACAAGCATACATATAAATGTTTTAGGATCCAAAAGGAAATCCAACTAAGAGGGAAGTGGAGCATGAGATATAATTATTTCCAGAATCTCCCTTACCAAAAATAGAACTATCTAGATAATCCATACTAGAGTCAGTTGAAGTGAATAAGTAGTTGTAGGAGTCATTGGATCAAGGAGTCATAAGACCAAGTACCTCACCTTGTGGGTTTTGTGTCATTTTAGTATGAAAGAAGGACATGACTTGGAGAATGTGCATTGACTATGGATCTTTCAACAAGATTGCTAGCAAGAATTAATACCCTTTGTGCATAATGATGACTTATTAGACCAACTACAACATGCAAGGTACTTCACCAAGTTGGATTTGAAATACAGATATAGTTAAGTATGGATCAAGGAAGATCAAGACATTTGGAAGACCCCCTTCAAGACGAAGGAAGGTTTGTATGAGTGGCTAATATTGCCTTTGGGTTAGAGTAATTCACTTGATACTTTCACACATTTGATAAATGATGTGTTACTTCATTTCCCAAGTTAATTTTTTATAGTATACTTGCATGGCATTTTTATATTTAGTTCTACTTGGGAAGAGCATGTGTTACATATGAAACAAAAGTTAGAGGCACGAAGGAAACAACAACTTCTAGCAAACATAAAGAAGTGTGAGTTTTCTAAGCAGTGAATTATGTACTATGGGCATGTGATTGGTGGAGGTGAGTTAAAGATAGATCCTACATAGATCGACATAATTTTAAAGTGGCCCACTCTTACTAATGTCATAGATTTTAGGAGTTTTGTGGGATCTTCCCAATATTGAAGAAAGTTTAGAGCATCATTTTTAGTTGTGGAAACACCACTTTATGTTATAAAAACTAATGGAAGAATATCTAGTGGAGAAAGAATTAACATAAATCCTTTGAAGAATTAAAGAAAAATATTACTCAAGCCTCGGTCCCAACACTACCTATCTTGTAGAAGCTTTTTGAAGTAAAAACTAATGCTGGTAGGTATGTTATAAGTGCAATGATAATGCAAGAGGGGAGACTAATTTTTTATTATTAAGAGCTATTACATAGGGCAATAATAAACTACCCTATATATGACAAGGAACTCTATGACTTGGTTCAAGCAGTGAAAAAGTGGAAGCAATATCTATTTGCTAAGGACACCATCATTATTGATCCCCAACCTCAAAAATACTTACAAGTTACTAAAAATAAACTCCAATGTTTTAAAATTGATAAGAAGTCAATGAATACAATCCACTTCAAGGGGGAAACTTCCTTTTACAATATATCCAATTCAGAATACAATATGAGATGATATAAGATGATCCTAAGACTAGGTCTCCTTGGTATATATATATATATATATATATATATATATATATATATATATATATATATGAGACAAATGGTACAATTAAGGGTTCTAGTCGACCTACTAATATAACACTAGAAATGTAATAATTCACTATCTAGGGGATTAATAAGTGGTTCTATACATAAAATGGGGCTTTGTCTAGGGCTTAACATGCCCTCCTCTTCAAACACGTGTTGTCTTCATCACTTGACTAACTGCAAGTGTTTCTACATGAAGAACACATCTTCTCATGTCACCTCTTCCACTGGTAGGTTCTTCCATTTAACGAGGTATTCAGTAATTGCTCGATTTCACAACCGCTTAATCCTTGTTTCAAGGATTGTTTCTAGTTCTAATATGGCTTTCCCTTCTTCATTTATCTCTGGAAAAATAGTTTTGATTGGGATCTTGTCATCGATTACCTTATTTAAGAAAGAAACATGGAATATTGGATGTACATGTGAAGATGGAGGCAACTCCAATTTGTAAGCCATGCTTCCAATCCTTTGCAAGACCTTGTAGGGGGCATAATATTTGGGTGCTAGTTTATTGTCCTTCTTTTTTTGCTTGAGGAACCTTTGTTTATATAATTGTAGCCTAAAAAATACCCAATCCCCCTATTCAAATTCCCTTTCACTACGATGTTGATCTGCTTATTGTTTCATACTATTTTGTGCCATAACCAAGTTGTCCTTCAATAGTTTGAGAACCTGTTGATGGTTCCTTATGTGGTCCTCCATTTACTGAACCTTTCCAGTCCCTTTCAAGGGAGATGTGATGGATGGAGGATGATATCCATAAATTGCCATAAATGGGGACATTTTTTTATGAAGTATGGAAGGATGTATTGTACCACCATTTTTCCAAGGGCAACCACTTGACCCATTAACAAAGTTACCGACTTAATGAGAACCGTGACCTCAAAACGAGAACTCTAGCCCATAAAAACCCATATTTTTGCATAAAAAACATGAAAATAACCCCCCAAATCAAAAAGTGGTGCTACCAGTAGCACCTTTTTTTTAAACGAGGTCAAATTATAACATTTTTCAAGCATGGCCTTCAAAACTTATACAATATCTCAAAAAAACCTTAAAATAGGCACCTAAATTAAAAAATGGTGTTACATAAAGCAAAATGTTTTTTTCAAAACTTTAAAATTATAGATAATTTGAAATTGTTTGAAATCGTATTTTTAGTAGTTGGTACCCGTTATCCCCGATTTCTAGGGATAACTAGGAGATCATGTATCAAGGCCCACAGGTCCTAGAGATGGAGTACCGAGAGCGGGATTGACCTGAGCATGGCCCTGGAGGGCCCATCTTTCTTCTCTTTCATCATACTCGTTTTGTCAGCAACAACAACATCCATCATCTTCGGCTTGGACTTGTATCAGAGAAGGCTCTTGCTCCATGAGGTAATTAGTCCAGGTATCATGGTATGTGTCACTTTTGATCATTATAACCTTTAGATATATGCATCTTACTCCTTTTATTTCTGACAACTACTTGGATCTTACATTAACCCACTTGACCATGGTTGGGGGGATTGACAGGGTGTCCTAGCAAGCCTGTACCCATAGGTTTTGGTTTGCCACCGGGAGGATTTCTGAAGAGCCATTGTCCGCTCCCATCATATCATCACGTTTTCATCTTATCTCCCGCTCATTTTTCCCATTCCCCTGGTTCGTGCATTAGGATGATCTGTTTGTGGGGTTGCACCTTATTTCGTGGGAAGAAGGGGCTAAAGGCCTAGAAGGTAAAAGCAACTGGTAAAAGATAAAATCCATAAAAATGAAACCTAGAGATGCCTCGCCCAGGGATCCCCGAGAAGGCAATAAAAGGCCTCTCAGCAAGAAACAAGAGGGACCCTAAGAAAATAACAAAACAAAACCTAGCCAAGAGGATAGGGGGTCTCATCATGAGCCAACCTATTATGTTCATGGGTACCTAACAGTATGACATTGCCACTATCTGGTTACCACGCCAGGGCAATGACCTTTGGTTGCATGGCCAAGGAAAAGGGGGTCTCATCACGAGCCAACCTTATCATCTCTGTGAAAGTGTTTGTGGGTAACACTATCATCTCTGGTCACCACGCCAAGGCAATGTCCTCTAGTTAGTCCTTGAAATAAAAAAAAAAGGAAAAAAACAAATAAAGAAAAGAAAAGAATAAAGGCAATAAAAGGGCTTGGAAAGAATTGCATCCATGACATGTACAACTCGCCTTCTACAAAGGCACCCACAACTAATATCATGCATCCATGTCTCTCACTCTACCCATATGTCTGGACATCCTTTAACCACATCACCTCGTTTTAGATGGCTTGGATGATACCCCTTGGAGACTTTCCTTTCCTTATGGATACTAGCCCAATAGGGTATTTTGTCTTTTTCTTCGGCTTTGTATTGTAGGTCTTTGTAATATCTTTGAGCTATTGAATGATATATCAGGGTTTTTATGCATATGTTTGATAACATTAATGATGAAACGTGATTGACATTGCTATGATCCCTATGACTAATGAGCCCATGGAGGCCGAAGTTTTTGATGTGCAGGACCATGTCCAACAGACAGGTACCAGTGGACCGGTACACATGGGGAGATGATTAGTTCGGACCTCCATGGGGTTGAAGAGCCCATCAGATGGTTGTTGGGACCCCATCAGGGGCAAAGACAGGACAGTGCTTGATTGAGCTTTTGCACCTGAGAAGAAGAAGGACGTTCCATCTGGGACACTTTGGCTGAGCCCAGCCAAGGGGGGTTGACCCACTTCAGGTGGAACGTCTCCCTTTGATGGCCCAGGACGTCACCTAGGAGCCATTGACGTCATCTTGAGAGTATGGCAGTTTGATAGGGCAGCTGGCACATGTGGCAGGGTTTGGAGGCCCAAAGAGGGCCAACGTTTGTCATTTTGTGTTGCATTTGCCCTAAAAAGGGGCCAACGTCTCCCTCAGTAGGGATTGACGTCTTGCTTATGCTCATTTAGGGCTTTGATTTAACAATTTAATGTAAAAACAATATGATTTTGGTTTGTAGCCTTGTCGGCTATTTTTAATGACCTAAATTTAATTAAAGGTCATGATACAATATATATTGAGGAGTTTTTCCCTCATTTTGAAATAACACACAACTCACTCTCTTGTGAGATCTGATTTTTGCACCCTAGTTTGGGTATTTGGTCTTTTATATGAGGCGCACTTGTTGGAGGAAGGATTTTCTTGGCATATTTTGGCATTTCTCTTGAAGGAAGGTTTACAACTAGGGTTTGCAATGCTATTTCTTCATGATATGTAAGTGTATTTTCTGCAAAACTTCTTAATTGAATGGGTGTAGGTTTGTATTCTTACATTTATTATAAATTTGTTGATTTAAAACCCTAGGTGACAAGCACACAAGTAGGTCCTTGTTTCATGTCCCCTAAAAGAGAAATATTCAGCCATTGAAGAAGGAAGGAAGAGCCTAGCCTTTGCTACACTCTTTTCACTTCTTCCTCTTGTGCTAGCTGTGCTTTTAGAAGTTAAGAAGGAGGAGACGTCCCAGGCCTAGGTTATCTACACCTAGGGCCGTCCATCTTCTAGGGTTTGGTGATTGGGCCTTGCCATTGCAACACTCTCCCTCACCTTATTCTCTTGTCTTGACTCATCTTTTATGCTAGCTGTTTTGCCAAGTTTGACCTAAGGAAGGAGGAAAGAGCACGAGGCCTTGCTTAAGCAACACCAGAGTGAGCCTCTTTCCCCGAGGGTTTTGATTCTAGGGCCCTGCTATTGCAGCACCTTAGAACCCTTCCCTCTTGCCCTTAACCTTTTATCCCTTCAACCTTGCGTCCTCTCCTTAATTGACTCCATCTACCCCTAGGCACTGATCTTAGATCCACAACATTGAAGTGATAGTGCTCAAACAACCTCTTAAAACTTTTAAATTTGAAACCCTAACTAACTAGCTAACCCTAACTAGGCTGACGTCATACTTGGTTATTCCATCTTAACACAACAACTTTTTGTTGATAAGCAATTAGATGATGGTTAAGAGCATTTATTGAGTAAGGGATTGATTAAATACATTATTGGCTACATCATCTCAGTATTTATTGATGAATTGATATTTCTCCATTGCTATATTGATAAACGTTGATATCATTGATATCTATTGTTCTAATTGCTTACATATTGATGTCAGATAGTTATATGAAGTACTAACCCACTGAATTATAGCCTGCATATATTCTTTTGCTATTGTCTTGTTCCGGGCAGCTGTTCTCATTTGGGCATACACTTCTTTATTGGCTGTTTAGCCGGACTATCTGACCTTGGTGGTAACCTGTGAGGAGGAACTTTTTCTTTGACCTTTACACTTTGGCCTCTTCAAAACCCCAGGTTACCGGGGACGTCTCCCCTGGGCTAACCTCCCTGAATAGAAAGAACCTCCCCATTGTGGTGACATTGGGTGGGGAAGGTTTCTGTTATGCCAGTTTGGCCTCTATCATTTAGCCATCTGACTTAGCTACAAACTGTGCAATAACATTTTGGCGCTGTTTCCAGGGAACACTGAGTCAATTCTCCTCAAACGACAAATCTTTTCGGCAAGCCTTGCCTTAGAGACTACTTTCTTACAAGCTTACCTGGCGACTCCACTAGGGTGTTTTCCCTATTTCTTTTGATAGTTTCAAGAAAACTATCTGGCGACTCCACTAATGACGAAGCCAACTATGACTTCACAATGGGATCCAGGGAACTACAAGCCTTTGGACATGAGTAAAATCTCGGGATATCCCAGAAAAATGCCTCCCTTTTATGAGAATTAACTGCCTCGATTTGCTGGCATCGATGGAGAAAGTCCCGATTATCACATGAGCAATTTTTGGGAGTTATTTCAATACTTCCTTGTCAGTGACGAGGCTGAAGACTTGGTGATGAAACTCTTCTCTACCTCTCTGCATGGAGGGGCTAGAAGGTGGTATGATAATCTTCTAGCTTCCAGCATCACATCGATGGACCATTTTGAAGAAGTCTTCGTTGCGAAGTGGGCTATGAAAATGGAAGATATACAATCATTACTGAAAGGACTTGAAGGCATAAAACAAACAGAGCCTGAGATTGTCAGAGTTTTCGGGGCCAGGTTCCAGAAGTTGTTTTACTAGATTCCTCAAAGCCATCATCCTAAAGACAAGTACCTTGTTTATCTCTATACTAATGGACTTCAAGGGCATTTGAGCTTCCTTCTAAATAAGAAGAATCCAAAAACACTTGCAGAAGCTCACAACATGGCCATTCAAATCGAAAATAATCTCTTCTTGTCCAGAACCAATGCCATGGACACTCTCAGCTTGATAAAACTAGTTTTCCTTGAAACCTTTGCTGAAGATCCACAAGAGAGAAGGGAACAAGTTTTTGACCAGTAGAATGAGGACATGACTAAGGAGCAAGAACCTAAGCAAGATGATGAAGTATCCACCCGTGCTCCTCCCTCTGATGAGATCATCCAAGAACCTGTTTCTCCTGCACGGCAAAGCAAATATGAGGTTAGTTGCTTTCCTTTTCAGGATTTTGATGACACCTTGTCGCATGATTCAGATGAAGAAGAAGGGGTAATTCCTGAGGATGAGACCACAATGCATGCTGAAAACACCAAAGTCCTCGAAGCCCCTGCACAAGAAGAAACAGTAAGTTACCCTCCTCCCCTAGTTTTTGATGATGCTTTACTTTATGATGAAGGAAATGAGGAGGAGGAGAATGAATGTTCAAATGTTTCAAACCCCACATGTTATGACACAGATAGTGACATTGTTGATAACATTGATGAGTTCATACATGTTTGGAGACGTAGGTGGGATATAATTGGTTATGACTTGAATCCCATCTATGACATGAGAGTCATTTCCAGGTGTTGCCCTTGCAATTGTCACAACATATTACTTTTGACCAGTGGCAACAAGGAAATGAGGTTTTTACCCGTACTCTCCAAAAACCCAAGGATGACCCAGTACCTTGTTCTCCTAATGATTTTCGGTCATACCTTGAAGACTTTGATGACTGTTCCTCTGAGCATTTGGGTTTATTTTATGAAGATGATCATCAATCACCACTCTGCTCAGATTTTGACACAAGTAAAAACATTGTTTGCTTAAAGAAGGATTCTCATGACTTTTCACTCCAGCCACCTATTACTACTTTACCATGCTTGTCCATTAAAAGTGTAGTTGAGAAGTACATTTTTCATGTTGAGCTTCCTCTTAGGCAAACCCTAGCCTCCAAGGGTCAGTTGGATACTGCGAGTTTGAGTTAGTTATCCCAGTTTTTCAACCTTCCCTTGGTAGTTTGCCAGTCATTTCCTAGATCTTTGTCGATCCCTTCCTTAACTTCAAAACGTGAGGATGCCCTAGGTAGCTAGTTGGTAGACCCTTTGAGTCAGTTTTCTGGACCTTGCACTCCTCATGAACCTTTTTTGAAGTGGATTGAGTATTTTCCTCAAAGATGGACTCGACATGATTTTATCCCTCCCACTCGCCTCCATGAGTTAGACTTTATGACTTCCGACGATATGATATATGCTCTAACCCATGTCATTTTTGTGCTTGATTTGTCATTGTTCTGGTTTATGATGAAGCACAAAGGCAAGTATTGTGGGACATTGCTGGATTGGCTTCATTGGTTATTTGACTACACCAAACATCCAGCCAAAGGTAAGTGTAGGTAAGTAGTTTGCTTTGCATTGTTGATTATTTTTCAGTTATATATATATATATATATATATATATATATATATATATATATATATATATATATATATATATATATGTGTGTGGGGTGGCAATACCACCCCATCCTTGTTACTGACGCCCCTATCGAGTTGAGAAGGTCTGTAGGTTATTCCGGAGATGTTGAGGTTCTCATGCGCTCTACGGTGAGCACATGTCCCCGAGTTGGAGCCAGATGTTATCCTCGATTTCTAGGGATAACTAGGAGATCATGTCTCGAGGCCCACAGGTCCTAGACATGGAGTACCGAGAGCAGGATT
>ML776595.1:1590612-1605320 GCA_009831015.1 Picea engelmannii | reverse complement strand
ATGAGAAAAAAAAAACTAAAAACAAGTGAAAATTCAAAAAATATCTAAAATAAAAAATATATATATCTAAAAAATACTAAATCCCTAATCTAAAACATAAAAAAAAAATTAAGAAAAATAATTAAAATAGAAAATTAAAAAAAAATTAAAAACTTTATATCCCAACCCTTGTGCGGGTCGACCTACAGAGGTATACATACCCTACTCCCCTCTGGATTTGAACATGTGACCTCTTAGGAAGAAACACACGTTCTTAACCATTAGGCCCACTCATGCTATATATATATATATTTAATTTTGTTTTTGTTTTTTTAACATTTTAAAAGTTTTTTTCCCCTAAATTTGTTTTTTTACCTTTTTTTTTTTTCTCATTTTCTCTTTATATATATATATATATATATTTCAATTCTTTTCTTTTTCTTAGTTTTTTTAGAGTTTTTAATTTATAAAAAAAAATGAATTATATTTTTTTGTTAAATATTGAAAAATAATGTTATTTAACTACAATTATTTTGTGTGTATTGAAGTAAAGGTAAAACATGTGTTAAAAATGATATTTCTACTATATTGAAAAAGTATGGAACCATAAATTAATTAAGGATACATAATTATATGAAAATTCTTAATTTTAAAAAAGTAAATGGTAAAAAATATTTTTAAGATTGAAAGAAGCGTGGAAAAATGACAAAAAACACCGTTGAAAAAAATTAGAAAAAATTGAAAATAGATGAAAAATAAGCATTTAAAAAAATAATGTGGAAACGTTATGGATCAAAAAGGTTAAAATATAAAAAAACCACCTAAAAGGGGAGGGAGGTGCTACTGGTAGCACCATTTAAAAAACGAGGTAAAACATGCAACCCTCAGAAAAACGAGAACTCTGTAGAGTTCTCATTAAGTTGGTAACTATGTTCATTGTGTCTGTTTATTAGATGCAAAGCAACAAAAATATCCTTCTAGACATTTATTCACAATCTCAAATTTTCCATTGAATTGAGGATTGTAAGATGAGTACCCAAACAAGAAAATAATTCAATCCAAAAATTGGATGTCTGTCACTTACAATAATCTTGGGAACTCCATGTAGCTTTTGAACTATTTCCATGAATGTTGTGGCTATTGTACTTGCTTTAAAAGAATGAGAGAGAGAGAGAAAAAGTGGGCATACTTAGTCAGACGATCCACTACTACCATGACGACAATGTTTCCTTTAGATTTGGGTAAACCTATAATAAAAACCATTTAAACTTCTTCCCAACATTGAATTGGTATAGATAATAGTTGTAGTAGACCCGTAGTCTTGATTGTCACTCCCTTATTTTGTTGGAAGACCACACATTTAGACTCAAAGATTTGAACATCATTTTTAAGACCTTCCTAGAAAAAATCCTTCGTGATCCCGTGGTAAGTTTTCAAGAACCATGGATGTCCTCCTATAGGAGAAGTGTGCAATTCCATAAGGACCTTTTGTTTGAGTTGAGAATTTTTACATAAATATAGGTGATCATGATACCATAGAAAATCATTCTTCCATATAAATTTATCTAATGAATTAGGGTCCTCCTGTAGTTGTTGAATGATTTTACATACCTCTTGATCTTGCTTCCATTATATCATTGCTTCTTCCATCCAATCAGATTGTGGAATAGAAATGGCACATAGTGAACCCTTTGTCTCTTCTTCATTCCTTGAAAGTGCAACTGCCACAATATTATGTTTTCCTTTCTTATAGATAATTTCAAAGCCATGACCTATCATCTTTGTAACCCATTTTTTTTTGTTTTTATGAAGATAATCATTGCTCCAATAATCACTTCAAACTATCATGATCTGTTTTTACTTTGAAGTGTCTTCCTATTAGGTACATGCACCATTTTTTAACTACATGTAGAATGACCAACATTTATTTTTCATAAATTGATTTGAGTAAGTTTTTTCCTTTAAGTTGTATGCTTTGAAAGGCAAGGGGCATTCCTTCTTACACTAAAACTACACCAATGCCATGGCCTAAGGCATCACAGTCCACAATAAAAAAAATTGTGAAGTCAGGTGTGGCTAGGACATGAGTTGTACACATAGCCTCCTTAATTTTTTCAAAATTTTGGTTGCTTCTTGAGTCCAATAAAATGATTCCTCCTTTAATAATGTTGGTAGATGTGTCACTATTTGACCATAGTTCTTCACAAACTTGCGATAATAGCCTGCCAATCCTAAGAATCTTGTAAGTGTCTTCAAGGTTTTGGGAATTGGTCGTTTCCTCGTAGCTTTAATTTTGTTAGGGTCCACTTTCACACCTTCATGAGATACAATATGACCTAAATATTCCATTTCTTGAACCCTAAATGAACACTTGAAATTATTTGCATAAATTTGTTGCTCTTCCAAAACTTGTAATACTCTGTCAACATGTTGTACATGCTCTTCCCATGATTTGTTATAGATTAGTATGTCATAAAAAAATACTAATACAAACTTTCTAAGGAGGGGTTGGAAAATATAATTCATCAAGATTTGAAATGTTAAAGGTGCATTAGTAAGTCCAAATGACATAACCAAAAACTCATAATGACTTTCATGTGTTCTGAAGGTTTTTTTGGGAGTGTCTTCTTGCCTCATTCTGATTTGATGATATCCCGAATGAAGATCCAACTTAGTAAAGAATTTTTTTCTATGCAATTCATCTAATAATTCATCAATGAAAATAATAAGAAACTTATCTTTGATGGTCATTTTGTTGCGTTGTCTATAATCTGGACACATATGCCATGGGCCATCCTTCTTCGTAACAATCAATACCGATGAAGAGAAAGAAAGAACTTTGGCTAGGTTGAATGATGCCAACCTCTCACATTTCTTGGATCATGATCTCAATCTCACTCTCTTGTGCATATGGATACCTGTAAGGCCTAATGTTAGGTGGTACACTTACAGGTTGCAAATGAATAACATGATCATGATCTTGAGCTGGTGGAAGACCCTTAGGAATCTCTCCAAAATACCTTGGAGTGGTTATTGATAACCATTTGGAGATCCATTGGAGCAGAGGATATATATGTTTGAATATCTAGTGAGCACAATTGTGCAATTTCACCACGTTGTCATTTTTTGAGTAATTTTGTCATGCTATTAGAGCTTATCATATTAGAGGGTTTTCCTTGGGTACCCCTAAGCTCAATTTCCTTACCTTCCGAGGAAAATATCATGAAATTTAAGGGCCATTGTTCCCAATGATTGTAACCATTGGACCCATAATACAACATCAACATCCATTTGGATGGAAATTATGGGACTATCCAATAAATACTCCCTTATATTGAGCTTAATACTATGGCACTTCCTAGAACAATTTATGTATCTTCATCTGCAATCATTACTTGAAACTTTGGTGCTGGAAATACAAAGCAATTGAGATCTTTTGCTAATTTGTAATTGATGAAGTTATGGGTACTACCAAAATCAATCAACATTATTACCTTTTTAGTTTTGATGTATCCTTGTATCTTGAGGGTTTGTGGAGTATCGATGTCGCCCAATACATGAAAATATATCGTTGGAGTAGTTTCTTATAGATCTAGATCTTGTGATGGTTCCAATTCTCGATTTTCTTTCTCTTCATAGTCTATGTAGTTTCTTTTCACCGCATTTATGCCCCTTATTGTACTTACTGTCACAATTGAAATATAGTCCCTTTCTCTTCTTTCATCAATTTGTTCAAGTGTCAACCTTGTTGGTTGAGTGGGGTTAGGAGAGGGATCATGGTGCTCACTATAGCTGTTAGTGGCCACCCTTCTAGTAGCCATATTTTTTTTTCCACTTTCCTTGCCATACTGAAAGCTTGCTCTACGGATTTAGGTTCAAAGAGACACATTTCATGTTGAATGTTCTCCTTTAAAGTGCCCATAAAGAGATCTAACAAATTATCCTAAGGAATGTTCTTTACCCTAAGACTAAGATTTTGGAATTGTTGAATGTGTTTTGTAACTGGGTCTTTTTTTCGAATATTTATCAATTGATTAAAGAATATATTGTTCTTAATATCTCGATAATGTGATATCAATTGATCTGTAAAAATGGACCAAGAGATAATATAATTCTTTTTTCTTTCACAAAGCCATTGATACCAAACAAATTGATCATTTTATAAATATAAGGACGTAATAGGTACCTTTTGTAAGATTGGAACTTGGTGTAGATCAAAGTATTGCTCTATCTGAAATATCCATGTTATAAGATCTTTGCCATCAAGCTTCCTCATATCGATCTTTGGAATGAAGTAGTTCCTTGGTGGTGACTTGAAGCCTTGATGATGTGGATCTTGAAGTGAGGAATAATTCTGAAATTCAGTATTGGCACTCTCCAATTGTGATAAAATACTCTCCATATGTGATTGAGTCTCAACACCATTATTCTCTTTATTTTCAAGATTTCCTTGGATTCCCATATCCATTTTAGGTATCCCCTTTAAGAACATGGATTCTATGGATTTTTGCATTTCATTCATTTTCTTTTCCATTTGATACATATTTTCATCCATCTTATTTTCCATATGTTTACTATTTTCATTCATCTTATTTTCCATATGTTTCTGATTTTCATTCTTCCTCTCTTCCATCTCTTTCCTATTTTCATCCATCTTTTTTTTTCATGTCATTTTTTTTTTCATCCATATTTTTTCCCATGTCATTCTTATTTTCATCCATTTTCTTATGTATTTGATATTCCAACTCTCTTTTAAGGTATTCCTGAGAATGTGTTAAATGCATTTGTTTCCAAATACTAGCATTCATTTCATCAACTTGGTTCTTTATTTGGGATAGCCTATTTTCAAAGTCTTTTTCTTTGAAAGTCATGTTTGGGTTTTTATGAGGAATACCAATATTATTTCTTGTAGAACGATTTTCCATGTGAAAAAATAATAATGCTCCTCTTTTTCCTCTTTATCACAAATTTTGAATCACCAAAAATAGACATTCCAATAAAAAGTTATGCCAATTGTAAGTTATGTACCTTTCAAGCCCTTAATTTGGAGCATGCTTGGATGATTAACAATTGTCCTGATATATCTTTTAACTTTGAACCCTTCTAAGTCTGAAATTTCAGCTTGTAGTACTATGATATGACTTCTTAAACTCCTGAAAATTTCACAGTCTAAAGCTTCACTGATAAAAAAGTTATAGCAAAAATACCAAAATGTCTTGTTGAAGATTAATTTCAGGATTAATAAACAACCCCAACTTCCATGAGACATATCTCACAAATTATAATGATTCAAAATATGATTTTTTTTTCACATGTAAATTTATATGTCTTCTTAGGATTCTAAAAATTTCCTAGTCGGAAACTTCACAGAAAAAAAGTTACAGTGAAAATGCCAAGCTGACTCTTTTAAAATTGATTTCAGTATTAGTCACAAGCGTTGTCTTCCATGGAATATATATCTGAAAGTATAGCAAACCTTAATTTGAAATTTGGACCACCTATACTAGGAGATGTCTCCTTAGTCTCCTCAAAATTTCAGTTTGAAACTGCCCAGAAAAAAATTATAGCGCAAATTCCAAGATGACTCGTTTAAACATGAATTCAGGATGAGTCACAAACCCTATATTACATAGGCTATATCTCCAAAATTATAAGGAACCAAACCTTGAAATTTTTACGACCTCTACTTTGCTATTTTATGACCTCTAATTTTATAGAAAAAATTCCAAGGTGTCTTAGTTGGAGGAGAGAAACCCTAGGATCGTAAGCTCTGATACTAAATGTTATGATCCAATTCCTTAAAATTGATAAAAGTAAATGAATACAGTCCACTTTGAAGGGGAAAAATCATTTTACAACATATCCAATTCAGAATATATTATGGGATAATATAAGATGATCCTAAGACTAGATCTCCTTGGTGTATATATATATATATATATGAGACAAAAAGTACAATTATAATGAAAGGATACACTTAAGAGTTCTAGCTGACCTACTAATATGATACCAGAAATGTAATAATTCACTATCTAGAGGATTAATAATGGGTTTTATACATAACATGGGGCTTTGTCTAGGGCTTAACATTATGTTATGGGTGCAGTGATAATGCAAGGGGGAAGACTAGTTTTCTATTGTTAAAGTTATTACATGGGGAAATTCTAAACTACCCTATATATGACAAGGAACTCTATGAGTTGGTTCAAGCAGTGAATAAGTGGAAGAAATATCTATTGGCTAAGGATACCATCATTACTTATCCCCAACCTCAACAATACTTACAAACCAAAAATAAACTCCAACAAGCAAGACATTTTAAACAAATCGGATTTATGCAACAATTTCATCTTGTGATAAAATATTAGAAGGGAATTTCCAACAAGTTGACCAATTTTGTTTCCAAAGTGTCAACACCAAAACTCACAACTTTGGGAGCCATTATGCACATGGAGCCATTCACTCATGAAGCATACAAAAATGAGTATGTAGAGGATGAGGATTTCAAGGGAGTGTATCGACACTACAAGGTCAACATGAATAATCATATGTTAAGTACCATCTTCAAGAGGGATTAATTTACAACATGGGGAAGTTGCATGTGTCAAAGGAGGAAGTCATACAAATAATGAGTGAGGCTCATACCTCCATGTTTGTTGGGTATTTTGGTATCGAGAAGACTACAACTAACTTGTAGAGGTATTCTAGATTCATTTTATGGATATTCCACAATTAAATTCATTTTGACATTGACGTTTTGAATCCGAATCAGGATTCATCATCAAAACCAATCGTCAAAGATGAGAGTTGTTGATCTCTACAATAAATACATAAAATGCGAGACATTTTTGAAATTGAACATGTCGGCTCAATGAACCCTAAATTGAAAACCTATAAATAAAACCTTAAAAGTCTAAAATACTATATCTAAATACTAAACCCTAAAAATATACTAAACCCTAATTATAAACAAATTTATTAATTCAATTACTCCAATTAATAATCAAATTATTGAGTTTTTTAATATATTAATTAATAGTGAAAGTAAAAGACTAAAATCTAGGTATTACTATGTAGTCTAAATATTAACATATTAAATAATAACATAAGTAATAAATATAATATAAAAACCTAAGTAATAATATATAATAAAGTAGATTGAGACCTAAAGTATAAAACCCAAGATATAAAAACCATCTTATTAATACACTATGAATATTCTAATACCTAATAAATGAATCATCTTATGTATTCTACTAAATAGTATGTTTGAAATGTTAAGTAATGAAATATGATGTTCTATAATACAACCTGAATATGCATATAGTATCATTGCAAAACTCACGCCCGTTTCAGGGCGCTACCCCTCATCAATGGCGAGATAGTGTTGTACGTTTTGTATGCCAACTACAAAAGGTTTAAGAACTCATCTTAATTTATGACTGTTGTAGCCACCCAGTGTAGGACCCTTTTTTTAAAATAATACATCACAAAACTCACGCTTGTTTCGGGGTGCTACCCCTCATCAATGGCTAGACAATGTTGTATGTTTTGTATGCCAACTACAAATGGACTAAGAACTCATCTTAAGTTACGACTGTTGTAGCTACCTAGTGCAAGACTCCTTTTTAAATAATACATCGCAAAAATCATGTCTATTTCGGGGCACTACCCCTCATCAGTGGCCAGACAATGTTGTACGTTATGTATGCCAATTTCAAAAGGCCTAAGAACTCATCTTATGTTACGACTATTGTATCCACCCAATACAAGACCCATTTTTAAATAATCCATCGTAGAACTCACACCTATTTCGGGGTGCTACCCCTCATCAGTGGTCAGATAGTGTTGTAAATTATGTATGTCAACTACAAAGGGCCTAAGAACTCATCTTAAGTTATGACTGTTGTAGCCACCCAGTGTACGACCCATTTTTAAATAATACACTGCAGAACTCACGCCTGTTTTGGGGCGCTACCTCTCATTAGTGGTTAGACAATGTTGTACATTCTATATGCCAACTACAAAGGGCCTAAGAACTCATCTTAAGTTATGACTATTATAGCCACCTAGTGCAGGACCCATTTTTAAATAATACATCATAGAACTCGCACATGTTTCGAGGCACTGCCCTTCATCAATGACCAAACAATGTTGTACATTTTGTATGCCAACTGCAAAGGGCCTAAGAACTCATCTTAAGTTACAATTGTTGTAGCCACCCAGTGCAGGACCCCTTTTTAAATAATACATCGCAGAACTCATGTCTGTTTCAGGGTGCTACCCCTCATCATTTTTGGGGTGCTACCCCTTATCAGTGGCTAAACAATGTTGTACGTTCTATATGCCAACTGCAAAGGGCCTAAGAAATCAGATTAAGTTATGACTGCTATAACCACCTGCTGATTAAGGTTGGTTGTCATTGATGTCAACCCTTGAAGAAAGCCCCATAGCACAAAGGTTTGGGTAATGGACCCAAGATTGTTTGATGTAAATACGATTCATTATTATTATTTCATGGTTGATAAGAAGTAAATATGGATGAACTCCAAAGTGGTCCCCTTATGGTGAAAGGCCTCATGGGAAGACGCTTTGCGGAGTAAGAGAACCCATGCTTAATTGTGGAATAATGAGATGAAGGACAACGAATTTGTTAGGGAAACTATCCTAGATGGATAATATTTTCATGCTATTTCTAGTGGTATGTAGAACGTCACATAACTCCTCACGGTTAAAGAGTTATGACCATGTGAAGTTGGAGAACCCAGGTTTGGGTAATGGACCCAAGTTTGTTTGATGGATAACGATATGATTTTTGCTATATTTGAAGGTAATATTATTCTATATGGATAGTACATGTCATTCCATTTCCAGCGGTATGTGGAATGTCACATAAATCCTCACGGTTTGAGAGTTATGGCCTTACGAAGTTGGAGGACCCTCATATGTCATCTAAAAGCCCCAAAAGGTCAAAGTAGTCAAAGTGGTTTAAGAGATTTTAAAAGGTAAATAATAAAGTGAAGTGATGAGTGTATTATAATTCAAAGTGAATACAAAATAAATTATTTCAATAATAAATTTAATGGAGAAATTAGAAGTGGGTTAACCCTAAAATAAGGAAAGTGGGCCAAGTGATCTAGAAGATGTTTTTAAGGAAACTACTTGGAGAGTATAAATAAGAGGCAAGGCTCTCTCATTTTAATCACACTTGAGAATATTGAATATATATAGGTTTCTGAGGTAACCAAGGATATCTAAGCAGAATTTCTAAGGGAAGGTGAAGAAAAGAAGGTTGAAATGCAAAGAAGGATAAATTCTTTTGATGGTGTTTTTTAAGGTATGTTATTTACAGGTCATCTCACCATTTTCGCTATAACATTTTTTCTATATTGATTCAGACCATAAATTGATCTGCCACTGAGAAAACATACCCAAGTATTTGTGGTAAAAAATCCAGTTGGTGGGTTGTTGTATTTTGGGAGTTACACTCCGTGGAAAATAGAGTTTGTGGCTAGTCCTGAAACTAGTCAAAAACAGGTGTTTCGAGTAAACACGTCATAACTTCTTTATAACAGATCCAAATTTAGTGAGACCAAATGTGTTGGTTAGGGTATAGTATTTAGTATGTTTTGTAACAGTTTCATATCAATTCAACAAATATTTCGTGCGGGGCACGCTCTACAAGGTCGCTCTCTAAAATAATCCAGAATTCAGCAAGGTATGTCATTTTTGCTATAACTCATTTTCTGAGAGCTTCCAAGTAGTGAAACCTGGATAAATTTCATAAAACACATTGAATAACATTGTGTATCAGTTTCAGATCTTTATACATTACAGGTTCAAAGTTATGATTAGTTCAAGTTAGGGTTGTTGACTAATCCAAAACCAGGCATGTGAGACTAAAGAAAAGTTTGATGAAAATGCTAGTCTCTTGTTGTTAAAGTTAAGGAAGGTTTGTAGGAATGCGATCATATACACCGGGTCTATTACAGAGATACAAATCAAATTTGGATGATGAAATTGATGAGGGCTTTTGGTTGAGGTACATGTTGAGTACATGGTTGAGACAAGTAGTTGTTGAGTTGGCCCATACATGAGGTGTATAGTTGATGATGTCGGTACATATTGATGAGTAGTTGATACATGATTGGTACATAATTGGTACATGGTTGGATGCACTTGTTTATGGTACAAGTTGATTATAGGTTGTTTAGTATAGGTTGGTGCATGGTTGATGCACTTGTTTATGGTACATGTTGATTACAGGTTGAGGTACATGTTGATGCATGGTTGATGCATGGTTCAAATTTATTGGTACATGTTTACAATGATATATCTCACAGTGACAGTGTGACGGTGGTTTCATCATTCTACTTCTACTTCAGGGTGACAGGACGGGGCAAGGACAGGTGGTTGTAGCCGAAGAACATAGGGGGTTGTAGCCTCCTTCTAGTTGTAACCAGAGAATTGGAGAGTTGGAGCTACCCTTAGGTTGTAGCTTGATAAAATAGGGGGTTGGAGCCTCCTTCCAGTTGCAACTGGAAAACAAAGGAAGTTGATGCTTCCAATGAATGTAATTCTTCAAGACATATAAGAAAAAACATTTCGTGGTTTTTTCTAGATTTGGGTTTCCACGTAAAAAACTAGTGTATTGTGTATGTGTGATTGTTTATTTCTTACTGCTCATTATTGGATAGTAATTCTACAATGATATAACATTTGAAGAAAAATGATTATAATTATGATATTACTGATTCACCCCCCCTCTTAGTAATCCAACAATTGGTATCAGAACAGGTTCCTTCAGAAATCAATTTAACCACTGAAAGGTAGATCATGGAGAGTACCAACTCGTATAAAAGTGGAATACCACAGTTTGATGGACAGAAGTATGTTTTTTGGAGCATAAGGATGAATACATATATACAAGCACAAAGATTTCAAGTTTGACAATCAATTGTAGATGGATACACAACACCAGCAGTTCCACCAACAAATGACAAAGCAGTGAAACTCGGTGAGAATAATTCCAAAGCCAAAAATGCACTTTTGAATGGTCTCAGTGATACTATCTGCTAAAGAGATTTGGGAAATTCACTAAAGTTGCACATTGTAAATCTGCTAAAGAGATTTGGGACAAGCTTTGAAATATTTATGAAGGAGATTCAAAAGTCAAAGCAACAAAGCTTCAAAGTTACAGAGGTCAGTTCGAACAAATAAAAATGAAGGAAGATGAAGATATCGTAGTCTACTTCTTGCGAGTCGATGAAACAATGAATGCAATCATAGGATTGGGAGAAGAAATCGAAGAATCTGTAATTGTTCAAAAGGTACTAAGATCTCTTCCTATGAGATTCAACCCTAAGATATCAACACTAGAAGAAAGATTGGATCTAAACTCAATAAGCATGGACAAACTGCATGAAATTTTCACAGCATATGAGATGAGAACTGAACAGGAAAATCCAGATGTAAAAGAAGCATCCTTCAAAGCATCCAAAATATCAAAGCAAAAGAAAAAGGAACAAGAAGAATATAACAAAAACAACGATGTTTCGAAAGATGATGAAGAAGTGGCCAACTTCGTCAAAAGACTGAACAAGGGAACCAACGGTAGGTATAGAGGTAAGCTTCCTTTAATTTGTTTTAATTGTGATGGTATTGGTCATTTTGCTAACAAATGTTCTCATAAGAAAAAAATAAATGATGAAGGTTACTCAAAAGGAAGATAGACATATAAAGGTAAAATAACTACAAAGAAAGTTTTTAAGAAAATATTTTGCAACAAAGAAGACATCTCGTCATCAGATGAAGATGAAGTTAGTGACAGTGAAACAAGGAGAGTTCTATTCATGGTAGTAGAAGACTCTAATAAGGAAGACTTCGAAGAAGCATATGAAGAAGAAATTGAAGAGACAGAAGTTGACTTCCGAGAATAATTAATGAGTGCCATAGAAGTTATCAGAAGAGAAAAGAAGAAAAACAAGAAACTATAAGCAGATCTAGATAAGAAAAAAGACACTTAAGAACTAGAACAAATGATCACAAAATTGAAGGTTCAAATAGAAGAAGATAAAAGACTTGAAGAAGCACTCAAATAACAGCTAGAAGGAAAGGGCAGGATCATTGGAAACCTGGAAGCAGAGATTGTCACACTAAGAAAGGATATTCAAAAGAAAAATATGCAGAATAGTTCAAAAGTTCTAGATGACATTATCAATAGTAAGAAATCTCATCTTGACAAGTCTGGACTTGGATACAATTAGATAGAAAATGGATCAAGCTCCAAAACAACAGAGCAAGAAACAAATCCAAAAAACTATGCAAAAACAATCAAATGGGATAAAAAGATATACAAAGAAGATTACAGGGACACTCCTCCACCAAGAAGATTTAGATTTCAGAATCAACAAAAGATAGACATGCCTCATGAAGAAGAAGGATTCATAAGAGCACCTCCTTTCAGAAGATCTTCAACTACCAGGTATCAAACTATATTTTTTGGTTTATGTTATGCATGTAATAATTTTGGACATAAAGCTGTAAATTGCAGAGTTAACAACAAGAACAATAACTACTTTGAGAGCCATACACAAAGGGGTTATTCAAGAAGACCTAGTGAAACACAGAGAAGAAGTTACAACAGGTTTGAATCTTTGAGCACTAAAGTGGAATGTTACAAATGTAACAATTTTGGACACATGGCCAAAAATTGCATAATGACAGTCCCTCCTAAAGAACCTCAATAGAGTCACAAACAAGAACCTCAGAAAACAACATGGATAAGAAAGCAAGATCAATATAGCAATGAAGAATGCACAATCGCTCTATAAGCTAAACAAAAGAAACATGGTTGGTATGTTGACAGTGGATGTTCAAAACACATGACAGGTGATAGAGACAAGTTTATTACATTATGAAAGGAAAGAAATGGATCAGTCTCCTTCGGAAATGATGATTCAACCAAAATCATTGGAAAATGCACAGTCCGAATTGGGAACAAGAATGAAAAGGAAGAAAATGTTCTACTAGTAGAAGATATGAAGCATAATCTTTTAAGTGTGAGTCAAATGTGTGACCAAGGTCATAAAGTTACTTTCGATTCACAAAAGTGTGAGATAAGAAAAGAAGGTTCAGGGAAATTGGTCGCTACAGTTGCAAGAACTTCAAGCAACATATATGTGTTAAGCAAAATTGAAAATGAAAAAAATTGTGTAGGAAATGAATATGAAAGTTGACTATGGCACAGAAGAATGGGTCACATGCATTTTGATAACTTTGTCAAAGTCAGCAAAATAGAAGTAGTCAGAGAAATGCCCTAGATCACGAAACCAACCAACACTTTGTGCAAGCATTGCCAACAAGGAAAACAAACAAAGACCATGTTCAAATCAAAGGAATATTCAATAAAAAAACCACTGGAAATTGTGCATATTGATATAGTTGGACCAACTACAACAGAAGACTTAAAAGGCGATATATACTTTATGTTATTAGTTGATGATTATACAAGAATGACTGCAGTTTGTTTTCTCAAAAACAAGTCAGAAGCTTTTGAAAACTTCAAGATCTACAAGGAAATGGTTGAAAATGAGATGGATTGAAGAATCAAATGCTTAAAATCGGATAATGGAGGAGAATTCACCTCAAAGGAATTTATGGACTACTGCAGCAATCATGGAATAAAAAGACAATTCTCCATTGCTAGGACACCTCAACAGAATGGAGTTGTTGAAAGAAAGAACAAGACAATACAAGAAATGGCTCGAACAATGATAACAGATTCAAAGTTGATAGATAGTTTTTGGACACAGACAATGCATACAACAATTCACATTCAAAAAAGAGTAATGCTCAGAAACAACACTGATAAAACTTCCTACGAGCTATGGAAAGGAAGACCAACAAATGTGAAGCACTTCATAGTTTTTGGAAGAAAATGCTACATCAAAAGAGAAGATGGCAGAATGAGAAAGTTTGACTCTTGTGTGGACAAATGAATACTTGGTGGTTACTCAAGTACAAGGAAAGCATACAAGTGTTACAATCTAAGATTAAACAAAGTTGTGGAAAGCATCAACGTAACAATTGATGAAACAAGCAGACCAAAATCAAAGGAAGAAGAAAACAAATCAATGGAACAACTTTTCGAAGAAGAAGATGAAAAATAAGTAGAAGAGGAAGATGAAGATGAAGATGAAGATGAAGATGAAGAGAATCCGACAGAAGTAGAAACACAAGTTCAACAAGTATCTCCAAAGACACCTAACAAACGAGTACAAAAAAATCATCCTTCAGATCAGATTATTGAAAACAAATATGCAGGAGTTGAGACTAGAAGAAAAATCCGTTCACCAGAACAAACACACCTATCACTCTTATCTACAATTGAACCAAACTATTTTTAAGAAGCCAACAATGATGGATTTTGGAATAAGGCCATGGATGAAGAATTGGATCAAATAGAGAAAAATGACACTTGAGAATTGATTCAAAGACCAAAGAATAAGAATGTGATCAAAACAAAATGAGTTTTCAAGAATAAATTGAATGAAGATGGACAAGTTACAAGGAACAAAGCTAGATTGGTATGTAAAGGATATGCACAGATTGAAGGAATTGACTTTGAAGAGACATTTTCCTCAGTTGTCAGAATGGAAGCAATCCATTTGCTTTTAGCTTATGCATGCTAAAAAAATGTTAAAGTATATCAGATGGATGTAAAATCA
>ML776595.1:1570111-1581128 GCA_009831015.1 Picea engelmannii | reverse complement strand
GGTTCTTCTAGGAAATCCTCTTTTCAAATGTTTATACTTCCAAATAAAAATCATAGTCAACTGCAAGCTGGTTTAAACAGATTTGATCATATTCCAACGCTCACTTTGGTTCAAGATTAATACGTTACTAGTTTTATAGATAAATGGGTTTATGCCAAGTATTATGTTGAAAACATAAATGTATTTTTATGGGATATAGGATGCCTAACCAACCTGTTGTGTGCCTCTGAACATCTCTATAGTCAAATCAAATAGTTATTAGTTTGATGGTTTCATAGAATGCCTTGATTTGAATTCATCTTAAATGTTGCTGCAGAGATGTCTCTTATAATGATTTATATGGAGACATCCCTTTTTCGATATCGAAGTTGAAACAACTTAAACAACTGTAAGTATTGTAGCGTCCTGTAGTTGCTAGCTCTTGTAGAGGATTTTGTTTAGTTTGTAGATGTTTTTGTGTTTTGTCATGTATTAGAAAGGAAGGGCAGTTTCATTGACACATTGACTAAATTTACAGGATTGTGAAGAATAACCAGTTAATGGAACCCATCCCTTCAACGCTCTCTCAGATTCCAAAGTTGAAGATTATTGAAGTTGGGAGTGCTAGTTTAGGTTCAAATCTCTTTTCAGTTATTTACTTCTTGAATAATTTTATAGGATGTGTAAACTTTGGAGTCTGGAGAGCATGTCATTTAACTATATGCTTTTGCATATTTTTAGGGACTTGGCACAGAATCAATTAAGCGAGGATATCCCTAGGCTCGTCTATTGGAATTAAGTTTTGCAATATTTGTAAGAGTCTGGATCCTCTATGAGTGAATGGCTATTGTTCCCTTGTTATGCAAAAAGTGTCATTATTTTCCTGTTAAGGTTCAGAGGAAACTTTAAAGTTAATCAATATTGTCAGATTTGGAGCTTCTTGCTGAAATTATCATATTTTTATAAGTTCGAGGGGGTTACGCAACAACTTCTTAGTTGGAACACTCTCACCTGACATGTGTCAGTTGACAGGATTGTGATACTTGTAAGTCACGAACACTTGTATCTTCTGGAGTAGATATAGGTTTTTTTAGAGCATCAATCCTTAAATTGCTGCATCCTGATGTAGCAGTTTCAGTACATTAAAGGAATTAACCTAAAAGATTATTGGCAGTAGCTGAAATGATTTTGACCTATAAATATTTTAATCTGTCATGCAGTGATGTGTGAAGCAACAATTTGACGGGGACTATTCCTGATAATATCGGAAACTGTACAAGCTTTCAGATTTTGTATGTTTTTTTTATTTTCTTGGTTGAGTTACAAATGTATGGACTTACAAGTTTTGATGCATGACTCTTGCATACCCAAAACTTGATGTATTGGGGCTGGTGTTCTTATCAGGGACTTGTCATACAATCAACTCACAGGAAAGATCCCCTTTAACATTGGGTTTTTACAAGTGGCTACTCACATTAAAAAATGAAAATTCTGGAAAATAATAACAATATACATTACAAAGTACCATGAATGTTTCTCTATAATAAATTAATAACCATATACATTATAATAAACAACATGAATGTATTTTTTTATAATAGATCACACATCACAATTACTCACATCTAAAAATACATGTCATATGATTCTTAATACATGTTTATATATATATAAACATGTTTACATCATATCACACAATTATATATATATATATATATATATATATATATATATATATATATATATATATATATATATATTTTCTACTACTTGTATCACACAATTATATATATATATATATATATATATATTTTTTTTTTCCACTATTTGTATTTTTTTTGAAATAATATGTTTATTAAAAATATATAAAAAATCATAAAAAAAATTTAATATTTTATAAATAAATTGTAATTAACCTTTTACAAATTAACAAACATTGCAAAATAATAATTTTATTAAAAAACCGATAATAATATGAAAATCATCACATACAATTCTTAGTAACAATCAATTTGTATTAATAAATTACAATCAATTTGTGTTAATGAAGAACAATAGCTTGTCAATTATATTTAAAAAAAGAAACTCTCCACCTATTATCACTTTTGTATACATACAACCTGCAAGTAGCTTCTTCATAACCCTCTTTGAATCTTACAATTTTTTGAGGGATGGAAGTCTCCTTCATGTGGGGAGCTCGAGGTCCATGTAACTTCTAATCAAATTCTTGATAATTGTAGAGTAGAGAAGTGTATGTCCAAATAACCATTGGATGCCTACTCATCTACGCCCTTTCACATGATCCTTCCATCTTTCCATTGGGAATTTTCTTGTAGTTTTTGGTATGGACACAAGATTTTCAGTGCAGATAAGACACATTGGTTGTCCATTTGAGACTAATTTGAGACCCACTGCAGTAATTTTCAATTGTGCAACTACAAAATCTTTTAGTTTGAAGTTTAATATAATATAATAGTATATGATATTACACTATTCAACAAAAAATCACAATATCATTATTGATCAGAAAAGAGAAACTGCTTCACTTTTACTTTCATATTAGAAGCTCTGAGACTACACAACAATAAATATTTTTGGAAAGTACATTACAAGTTGATTGAATCTTTCAAGTACAAAGATTACTAAACGAGAGGATCCATAATCAAACTACCATTTCCATTTCTAAATCAATTTCCAAATCTACTTGGCAAGAACTACACCAACATATAATCCTTATTATATAATATCATAATTTTTATATAATATATATATATATATATATATATATATATATATATATATATATATATATATATATAATCATATTTTATTATATTTCTAGAATGTAATATATAGTATCATGGTTAGTATCATATTTTATTATATTTCTAGGATTTATTTAAGTTTAAGTTTATTTAAGGTTTAGTAGATAGTAATATTTATACCTTGTATTATACAACATTGTATTTCATTACTTAACATTCCAAACATACTATTTAGTAGAATAGATAAGATGATTCATTTATTGGGTTTTAGTCTATTCATAGTGTATTAATAAGATGGTTTTTATATTTTAAGTTTTATATTTTAGGTCTCAATATAATTTATTATATATTATTACTTAGTTTTTTTTATATTATATTCATTACTGAGGTTGTTATTTAATATGTTAATATTTAGATTATATATTAATACTTATATTTTAGTCTTTTATTTTCACTATGAATTAATATATTAAAATATTTAATAATTTGATTATTCGTTGTAGTAATTGAATTAATAAATTTATTTATAATTAGGGGTTAGTATATTTTTAGGATTTATTATGTAGGGTTTAGTATTTAGATATAGTATTTTAGATTTTTAAGGTTTTATTTTAAGGTTTTCAATTTAGGTTTCATTGAGTCAACATGTTTAATTTAAAAAATGTCCTGCTTATTATGTATTTATTGTAGAGATCAACAACTCTCATATTTGAAGATTGGTTGTAAGGGCTCCGATCGTTATGACACACAACGTACAACAAGTGAAATTTTTTATTTTAAAACAAGGACAATAACATCAACAATGAGTCGTAGCAACCCGACTCGACGATATCACAATCAAAGAATATCACGTGGCACATAAACGTAAAAATAGCATAGCATAGTTTTGCACAGCAAAATCCTAACGCAATTACTAACATTTACTTAGATAAGAAAAATACCGACTACCTGCCCATCATACCCTGCAATGGTTAGGACCTCTAGGACACATAAGCAACACTCAAGGCCAGGTTCCCATCGATTTTGACCATTTAAGGTATCAAGGCTGGCAATTTTTCTAAGGAACAAGGAGGTGTCTACATCCCACCTGACACACAACAAGACCAAACTGACTAAGCTAAAAACATCATCAACGAACATCCAGGCACAAGCATTCTAGTAAACCAATTCACGTAACATAGAAATTACATGGCGCACGAAAAGTATTTCACCCATTAAAACAGACACATCATTAATAAGCAAACACATGATCCAAAGTCGGGTTAACAAATAACTTGTCGATCAATGCGCACAATGATCCAATCATAAGGGATCATACCACCACATTGTGGCAATGTAAGGGTAAAGTAAGACGTATATGTAAACAATCTCTAAACCATCGAGCACGACCTAAAACTCGTGGCGCATGAGGTCCCAATATTTACTATAAGTAAACTACTAAAGAAGGCACCCTACTATAATCAAGCTAATCATCGATGTAGGGTAACCACAAGCATTACTTTTAATTGCGCACAGGTCTAAAATCTAACCATCAAATTCTAAGGGCAGGAAGTCAACTCCACATCGACATGCAACACATATAAACTGGTGCACAGAAGGGACTAACTCAACATAGATCAGTGGCGAATAAGATCTAAGTAACAACATGATCGCATAACATCATATACAAGTGGCGAAACAGATTCTAAGTAATGTCGCGATCAAATAACTACACATAAAGGTGGAGAAATAGAATCTAATTAATTAAATGATCTTATGCCAAAAAATTTGGTAGCATGAGGAAATCATTCGCTCATTCAAGTTCATTTACCATTCCAAGGCTCAAGACGAAAGTTGGTCAAACCGTCAAACATCAATGAATTAAGGACACACGAGAAGTCGCCAGTTAATAATCACACTTTATGTAAAACAATAATCCAAACATGCTTACAACTATTGGAATGATTTCACCTAACCTTTCCATACTTTAATTACAAAAGTTCCTTAAAACATTTTCAAAATTAGAAGTGAACAACAAAATTCTTCATAAAGTAAGGGGATTCACCTTGTAAACAATATCCTCTTCATTGCTAAGTGCTTGAATAATGATAATATGCCATCCCATAATATGTTTAAAACAATAATGCTACTGATGTTAACTTAGTCATTAAGAAGTGTATTCATTTGGATGTATAAATATAGTTTAAACACATAAAAAAGATTCCTTGAGTGTATAACAACATATCAAAGTAAGAGTTGTCTCACATTTCAATTGTATCAAATATATTTTAACACATTAAAGTATTCCTTTACCTTATAGACAACATTTTAAAGTAAGAGTAGTCACACCTACTACTATATAAAATAGAGTTTAAAACACATTAAAGGATTCCTTTACTTTACAACAACATATTAAAGTAAGGGTAGTCACGCATTCTACTACATAAAATAGAGTTTAAAACACATTAAAGATTCCTTTACTTTACAACATATTAAAGTAAGAGTAGTCACGCATTCTACTGCATAAAATATAGTTTAACACATTAATGGATTCTCGTCCCAGTTCAGCAAGACGCACAGGTGTAAGGATTCTCATCCAGTTTAGGCAAGACGCACAAGTGTATGGATTCCCGTCTAGATTTAGCAAGACGCACAGGTGTATGGATTCCCGTTCAGTTTTTAATTTAGACTCTCAACATAAAAAGAAAAACGCCAAACTAGCGCCCCAAATTTGTTGAGGCACGACGTTGTGGTAGGAGGTAAATTCGTCGGGAGGAAGGGTCTGTCAACGCAGAGGGACATCGTCGCGTGGAGGGAGAAGACCGTCTGTCTCTGAGAGATAGGCTAATGAATGAGCCAAGAAGAGGGTCAACCGCTGGGAAGAACGCAGGTTCATTTCTCAACATTAAAAGATGAATATGCATAGAGGCCAGTCTGCGAATACCATTCGAACAACGCCCACTTAAACCAGCCTGTGTTATGACGCAAGGCCGGAAGAGAGGAAACTCCTCGGAGCCACCTACTAGACACAGGGATACAACGACCTGGTGAGGCTAGGTTTAAACCATGCGGAGGGATAGGAACTCCGCCACAAACGCAGAGCCCACTCAACTCTGTCGAGAATGCATATCACTAAGGGACAATGTTAAAGGATTGAGCACTGATTAAAACTAGAGATAAAAATTTGTACATAGTTATCGATCGAGGCAAGGTTTTGGCTATGGAAACGTGTTTTGAAAACAACCTGGACTTGTACAAAACCTGAAAATCGTCTGAAAACTACATTCCTACAAGATTTATACCCAACTATACTTGCAAAACAACGCTAGAATCATTTGAACCAAAATTTAATAACACCAAAGTCTATCGCTAGTGATATAGCTTATCCAAGGGGAAAAATACATATATATCCAAAATAATTTATCATTTACTTCTAACAATTTACCAAGATGAACCCACATTTACAAGGCGATCTAATTCGAGTAAACTCAGCGCCAAAAAAAGTTTGTGCGGTAAWTTTTTTTATYCCGAACCATAAGCACACAAGAATAAAATTATAATCAACATGGTGGACATACAWAAAAAGAAACAAGAATACCGTAATTCTGACGTTGGCTTGTTGATTTTGGCGGCGACTGACGATCCTCCTCGCTTCCTGGCGATCTTCCTTKCTCCCGATTGCTAATCGCTGAGACTTCACCGATACCTCTCAGCCAATGCTAGGGGTACTCTTCTTCCCCTGAGCCCCCGAGCCGCAAAGGGGCCACACACACAAACCAAAGATGACTAGCTCCCAGCTTGCCTCGCAAGGTCGAGCTACCACTCGTTATCCGAGCTGGGTGTCCCAACTCCCACAAGAAAAATCAGTCAAGAGTAAAATCCGACAACATAACCTTATGCATACCAGACGTGATCCATCCTCCTCCTCCGCCATTCATTTTATAGAGTTTTCTTAGTGATTTGTTGCCAAAACCCTCATTAAATTCTTTTATTAAAAATTAATTAGGATAAACCTCCCACGTACACATATCACCCGATCCCTTAGTTGCACCAGAAATTCATTTAATTATTTAATTTAAATGGCCAATTTCCTTCACCCACCTAAAAGCGTTCCTAAAAACGCTCCTCGATGTCCTTTTATTCCCTTACAATCCTTTTAATGACTGACGTCTTTCTTAAAGCCTAGTTGAGTTCGAAATTAGATATTTCTTTAGACTAGATTCTCTATTATGTTCCACATTCCCCTTTTTCCTTAAGTTTCTCCTTTTTGGTCTAAGTTCTAAATTAACAAGTTTGTACTTAGCCAACAATTAATCTTTTAAACATTTTAATTCTCCATTAAAATTTTAATTTAATTATTTATGTTTGAATTTTTCTCCATCCCCCCTTTGTCCATTTAGTTTTTTGTTCATAAGTTCTACTTAGACCTAGAGTTTTAATTTACCAGTTTCAACAATTTTTTTTAAGGGAATTTATAATTATTAATCTTTACTCATGCAATCATTCATTTTAAGGCTGACCAAGTCCTAAGGAGACATAGTTTTCTAGGTACAAGGTTCATTAACTTACAAGAGTTAAAAAAATTCATGACATGTCCTTCAAGACGCACTATGTGCTCCAAGGGTGCCACTTGCATGCATTCTTGTTTTATTTACGCGGTGTGCCCTTCAAGAGGCACTACGTGCTCCAAGGGTGCCACTCGCCTTTTGACTGATTTTGGTAGACGTCAAACCCCTGGAGTCAATACTCCGTTGGGTGACCTTCTGGGAGACTAAGGGCCTCTAAGGAATAAGGACATTGCCTTATTGCGCGCCCCTTAGAATTATCATGAGCGATTGTCACAGTATGCCCTCACGACATCGTGGATCTATGTAATTGTTAACCTACAGTTCGAGCCACGGAGGGAGTGCTAGTAGGTTGTGGCAGGGCTGCTACCACACCTCTCCCTCAATATCTTTGGTTGTCGTGCATGACCCCTTTACTCCAAATGTGAGTCTAATTAGCAAGCTATCGTCAGCCTGCATCCATCAATGAAACATGTCAACGATCAAAATCAACATCATATTATACTAGTCATATGTCACATATGCAATAACATAAATACACAAACCATAACAGTCCACTCCTTAACTCGATCCAGAGTCCAAGGAGGTCCATCGATGCCATCGACATCCTCAATCGGTCCAGAGTCCTGCACACTCAGGAAAAACCAGTCAATAGCACCCGTCGATATAAATATAACAAAATAACATATCATCAGATCCACAACAACATCATAGTCCATAATCGAAACAATCAATCATATAATGAACCGGATCACTTGCACGCAAGTGTCCTCAAAGAATAATTCCAATCACGTGTGCGCAAGAGCGAGATGTTATTCCTTATTCCTTGTAGTAAATGAATTAATAAATTTGTTTATAATTAGGGTTTAGTATATCTTTAGGGTTTACTATGTAGGGTTTAGTATTTAGATATAGTATTTTAGACTTTTAAGGTTGTATTTCTAGGTTTTCAATTTAGGGTTCATTGAGCCAACATGTTCAATTTAAAAAATGTTTTGCATATTATGTATTTATTAGATTTCAACAACTCTCATATTTGACGATTGGTCCTGATGATGAATCCTGATTCATATTCGAAATGTTGATGACAAAATGTATTTAACTATGGAATATCCAGAAAATGAATCTAGAACTCCTCACCACATAAATTTGTAGAGGTATATTTATTGCCCCAAAATATAGGAAGAAGTAGTTGGATTTATGAGAGGTCCTATTTTAATGTTGTAACAAGAAGCATAGTAAGAAAAATAAAGGACTATAAAGTCCGATTCTAGTGCTTACAAGGCCATGGGAAATCACATCCATGGAATTTGTTGGAGGTTTTATGAGGATAAGGAGAGGGCATGACTACCTATATGTGGTAGTATACAGGTTCAATAAAAATGGATTTTTTGATGCCTGTTATCCCCAACTCCTAGGGATAACTAAAGAGATGATGTCTCGAGGCCCTCAGGTTGTAGACATGGAGTATCGAGAGAAAACTTGACCAACAATGTCCACTTGCACAAAAAGAGACCCACCTCGCCATCATAGCTCCAGGTTCATCACCACGGTATCCACCACATCAACTAGCTTCTGGAAGCCATTGGGTATTTCTCCATGAGGTACAAGTAAGGTATTATGGTGAGTGTCATTTCAGTATTTGAGGCATTTGAGTTTGTTTAATTTTAAACTACTTTTGATTATGTAACGTATGCTTGAAAATTATGCTATTTTCCCTGTTTCACTTTGGTGGTTGATGTTGCGCCCTAGTAAGTGGGTCACCCTTGGGGATATGTTTGCGACTGGAAGGTCCTCTTGATGAGTCATCGTGCCATTCCTGACCATACTTGTCACTTTCCACACTCCATCCCTTCATATCCTTACCTTTTGGGATTTCAGGTGTACTGACCCAAGAAAGTGGTGTCCCTCATTTCATGGGAAGAAAGGGCTAAAGGCCCAGAGGCGGCTTGTAGCTGGAAAAAGATAAAATCGAATCATGAACCTTCGAAACTGATGGGACCCGTAAAAAAAAAACTAATGCAAATTCCAATTAAGTTGAAGCATATGTGGGCACTGTTTTTCATGCTTACATAGAAGCCCCACACATGTTTTCAACTTAGGGAAGAATGATGTGACCAGGGTAGAGTCAAGGTGGGAATTGTTTTTCATGCTTAGGTAGAATCCCCACCTTGGATTCAACCTAGAAACATCTTAAAAGAATAAAAGGCAATAAATGGGCTTGGAAAAAGGTTGCATTGAAAATGAAGGTGCAACACACCCTCTACAAAGGCACCCATAAATGAGACACTACAATCCATTGTATGTCATGAACCCCATGCCAAAGAATCTTGCCCCCATCCATGTCACTTCATCCACATGAATTAGAGAAATGTCCACATGGGAAAAACTCCTAAACTTGAGGTGTAATTCACCCAATAGGTCTCTTTGTCAACCCTCCCATACCTAAACTTGGAAAATTGCATAGAGTCTTAGAGCACTTGTTTATTTTGACAGGGTAGTTTGGATGTACATGATTAAATGAATCTTTTATTGATTTGATTTACTTATCATGATGCATTTGAATTGATATCCTTGGAGGGAATATTCATTGTCTTTGCAGGACCTTGTTGATGGACATATTTGGAAGAACAAGCCTAGCTTGGGCTTCCTTTTGGGCTTGAAGCCCACAAGTTCGATACTAGGTCCCACATGCCAGATGATGATGATTTCCTTTGGAGGCCTACAATGACACCATGGAAGACCTAACCCAACCTCTTAATAACCCAATGACTTACTTTTGGGGCCAAAAACGCTATACAAAGACGGCTTGACGTCACCTAGGGTTGAGGTTGTGGTGGTAGAGTTGCTACTCATTGAAACTTGGTACAATTTGGTGGGAGATGACTTGATGAGGCCATAGTGAATAAGAGGGAGGATCTAGAGGCCCCAACGACCTCAACCTTCTAATCCAACGACTTTCTCAAGGGGTTAAGGCATCACACTTAGAAGGATGATGTCACCTTAGGGTTTATATTGTGCAATTTATAAATTTGAATTTGAATTTAGCTTGTAAAGGGGTAAAGTAAGGGTTGTTGTCCCCTTACAATGAGAAGAATACTTGGCTGAAATTTGTGCTCTATTGGGGAAATTTGATCTCCCTCTCTTTTATGCAAATGTCTTATGGTGAATTCTCTTAGTGATTTGTGGAGCTAAGGTGGTGCACACCTATTGGAGGTCTTCTCTCTTGCTTATGAATGATATTTGCTTGGTGAACTAGGGTTTTGTCTTGCATCTCTTTGAAATTGGTAAGGAAAATCTACAATTTGTTAGTTCTTCTTGCTCGTTTCATGAATATTTGAAACCCTATGAGGAGTATAAATTCATACACCCTCCATTAAGATTCATTTCATTTGTGTTCGACAACACAGGTATTCCAACATAGGATGAAAACCTTCAGTAACCACTCACATAACCAGATCAAAGATCAACACACCGATGTTTTCACGTGGTAAAACCCCTACGGGGAAACATCCACGGCCCCAACCAACGCGACCACTTGGAGCAGTTTATTAATGCAAAGAAAAAGATTACAGAGAGATCTTACAAGAGAGTTTCTCACAATCAATCATCGACAAATGACCCTCCATGCTCTTTAAATAGAGATCATGGACCAATCAGGTGTTAAGCCACAGATCAATGACCGTTAGGATCGAGGAGAGTATGAACCGTTGGATCACTCTGTGTCGG
>ML776595.1:1533018-1550210 GCA_009831015.1 Picea engelmannii | reverse complement strand
GGCAGGTACCATCATCATCCGTAGGTACTCAAACTTCTTGGAAACCATTGATCAGTACCAAGACTCATTTCCAAGCTACTTTCCATTTAGAAACTCGACCTATAGGGGCATCCACTCATAAGTATCACTTTCCATCTCATTCCCCCCTAGGGTGACACGATATTCCCCCTTTGAGGTGATCACTTCACCTTTAAAATGACGAGAGTACCTATATGAGGTGAAAGTGGGTAGGGATTCTCCTAGTTGTCACCTTTTTGTGGTTTGGGTAGATATTTTCCCAAACTAGAACTTATGCAATAACATTTTGGCACTGTTGTCGGGGAGAATTTTGAATTCTCCTTCATGCCCCAATGACACTTTGGCAAGATACCATCCCAAAGCCTTTACCCGTAACTTTCTTGGTGACTCCATTTGAAGGATGTTACCCTTCCACCTTTGATGAGCTCTTTTTGAATCTCATATGGCGACTCCATCTTCCCTTAAGATGTTTCCTCTAGGGAGATTCAAACCTTCTAAGGTTTACCAAAGAAGGCCTCCTCTCAAGTCTCCCATTGTCAAAACTATTTTTCAAGGTACCCTTGCCCTTGCTCCAATGGCTCACCCTTGGGAAAAATATCTATACAACCCCTTGAACATGGCCACCATTCCCGAATATCCCAATACCATGCTGAAAGAGTCTCATAAATGGTTGCCAAAGTTTCCAGGAAATACTGTGGTCACTGTTGATGATCATATCTATGCCATGGGTCGAGACATGGAAAATGTAGAAGTGGAACATGAGGATGTGGAAATGAAGCTACTAGCCTCATCATTAACCAAATATGCTCATAGGTGTTTCAAAGGTTTACCTAAAAATCACATAGCATCTCATGAATACTTTTCCAAGTTATTCAAGAGAAGATGGAAAGCGAAGAAAGACAACGGAATACTTGTAGCACAGTTCAATAAGATAAAGAAAAAAGAGAATGAAACACTAAGTGAATTTGAAAATAGGTTTGACAAGTTGTATGGTAAAATCCCAACATATCAATGTCCTACAATTGCAGTTGTTCATCTCCTTTACATGAATAGATTCGATGCAAAATTTTGTTTCATTCTGAAGGACAATAAGCCCACCACCTTGGCACAAGCCAAAGAGTACAATGCAGAGATTGAAGAGAATCTTCTTGACTCAAAGGTTGATCCTTTTCAATATCCTCATACCAAGGCATAGACAAAGACTATGGATTCTAGTAGCAGTACTCCAGATCCAATTGGTCTCTTGACTAAGAAGATATATCAGATGAGTACTCAGTTTTTATAAGCTCATAATCAAATCATGGGTTGATTAACCATTGTGGAAAGGAATCAATCTACCTTTGGACCTCAATTGTCTAGACAACAGAGAGATGCCACAGATTGGAAACCAAGGCCTCAACAAGAGGCAAAGGCCCCTTATACATTGAACTCAGTTGGAATGGTCAACACATAGATGACACTGTGGTGTTCTCCATGTCAAGAACCTCACAGAAAGGATGAATGTCCTCGAGAAGATGAAAACTCTCCTAATAGTATGAACTTCATGGATATGATTTGTAACTCTGAGGAAGGGGTCACACAGGAACAGATTGACGAGGCCATAAGATAGAGGGAAAGAGAAGGAATACTTTGGGTGTTAAACCAGTTGACAGATGATCAAAGAAAGGAACCGAGGAAGAGGGAATTTTTGACATACACTAAAAGAAATAAAGCTTTAGTTCCTTCGTCACAACCTTCCACTCCCTCTCATCCAGAAGAAACCACCCCCCTTCCATCTACAGAGAAGGTGGCCCCACCACTTCCACCTATAGTACATGAGTTGCTTCCAAATCCAACTCTAACAGAAGATGAGATTCAATTGAACATAGACATTGCAACCATGTTTGGGAAGTTGAATATGATGGTCCCTATAAAAAAAATGTTCAAAATTCCTTCTATGAGGAGGGAAGTATTGAAGTTATTATAGGTACCAACCGAGAAGGAGGACCCTCCAATAATTTTGAACCCATGTATCTTGATCAGAAAAGGGACAACAACCCTCCTTCCTATATTTCCTTGGGCATGAATGGCCTCCACTTAAACAATTGTATGATGGATTCTAGGGCCTCAACAAATGTCATGTCTTTGAAGGTGATGGAACAACTTTTCTTGAAGATGACCCAAACATATGGAAATGTGTATGGAATTTATTCTAAGAGGGTTAAGGTTTATGGACTGTGTGATAACGTTGAGGTCTTCTTGATTTATTTTCCGCATATCAACCTCCTTATGAACATAGTAGTGATTGATGTCCTAGATGCTTGGGGAATGCTCTTATTGAGGAGTTGGTTTGCTGCTCTTGGAGGTTTTCTTAGCACAGATCTTACCCATGCACACATTCCCATGGGGGATGGCACCTTTGAGATATTATATAGTTGAGGAGGGGCCGACAAGCATGTGATGGACCCCAACAGTCCTTATGATACAAGTGAGGGTGAGTTTGATGAGGTTCCAAACACCATTCAGTATGATCCATGAGACTTACCTTTCATGTAGGAGGAATGCATAGATACACTGCTCCATGGATAAGTGAATACAAAGAAAAACTTGCAAAGGTCCAAGGGAAAAATCCAGGGTCCATCCAGATATTTATTGAAGAAAGAAGATAAAGAAAGAAAAGAACGTGAGGATGCCATCAGAAGTGCAGTCAACACAGGACCTCCTTCCTATCCTTACATAGAGAATATACCTTACATAAACTACAATGAAGGAAGTCTTGAGTTCATTCAGAACAAGAAGAAGGGAAAGACTAAATGTGACTAGAAGGATGGCAATGCTTGGCTTGGCCCTTACATCATTGAGAAGAAGTTCGAGAAACATAAGTACTATTTGACAGCTTTGGATGGGAGAAATATTCCATTATCAGTGGATGGCTCTCTTCTCCAGCCCTACGTTCAGGGCACTTGACTTGTTCAGGGCCCAGGCCCCCTTTAAGTAGGTAGGTCATATTGATTTCCTGCATTTTCATATTGATTGTTCATGGTAATTTAGTTGGATTTCATATTTCATTTTGGTCTACTTGCATATTGATTTCATGTTTAGTTTAGATTTATACGAAAAAAAAAATGCAAAATTTTCTTTTTCTAGATAGGTGTCATTTTTGGATTTCGATAAACCTGGATTTTACATTTTTATGTTTCAGTGTAGGCATAGGTCCACCAGGAGGTGTTGGAGTTCTCATGCACTCTACGACGAGTACATATCCCTGAGTAGGAGCCAGATGTGTTGAAGTTTTACTTATACAACTAGCAGTTACAATTCTTCTTTATTATTATAATCATTTAGCTCATTAGCTGCATAAATAAGATCATTGAAAGAGAGGCAATCACAGAAACAATAGAGACACACAAATTATCCTGGGAAACCCTCATGGGGGAGAAAACCCAACAAAAACTTCCTCAATATAGATATACCAAATACTGAACTGAAGATCCTCCTCTACTCCTTCATGAAGAAGAGTAGCACACCACTTAACCAAGAAATACCAAGAGATAGACCAAAACCCTCCTTAACGTCACCCCCAGTTGCAACAGTTTCTCCTCCAAGACTTGTGCACTGCAGAGCTAGTTGGTCAGTGTGTTCAAATGAGACACCATCCTCACATATAAATACAATGCACTAGGGTTGTGACTATTCACTTGGTGGAGTTGAATTCTCCTAGAAGTGGCTAAAACCACTTTACAATTACTAAGGGAGGAATTTAGAAATACCACCTTACAAATACATGTTGACCAATCCATAAAAGGGGATTTGATCTTATACACGACCCGACTTGATCAATCCACAAAATGGGATTTGATCTATACAATAATGACTCAAATATAAGTAGAATATTCTTCAAAGTTACAATAATTTAACAAGATGTTATCCCCAACTCCTAGGGATAACTAAGGAGAGGTGTATCGAGGCCCTTAGGTTGTAGACATGGAGTACTGAGAGACAACTTGATTGACAATGCCCACTTGCACAAAAAAAAAACCACCTCGCCACCACAACTCTAGGTTCATCACGGCGGTATCCACCACATCAACTTGCTTCCAAAAGACATTGGGTCTTGCTCCATGAGGTACAAGTCAAGTATTATGGTGACTATCATTTCAATATTTGAGGCATTTAAGTTTGTTTCATTTTAAACTACTTTTTGTTCATGTAACATATCCTTGGACATTATGCTCTTTTCTCTGTTTCACTTTGGTAGTTGACATTACGCCCTAGTAAGTGGGTAACCCTTGGGGATAGGTTTGCTACTGGGAGGTCCTCTAGATGATGCATCATGCCATTCCCAACCATACTTTTCACTTTCCAAACTCCATCCGCTCTTCTCCTTACCTTTTTGTATTTTTGGGTGTATTGACCCAAGAAGGGGTTGTCCCTCATTTTCATGGGAAGAAGGGGTGAAGGCCCAAATGCTTATAGCTAGAAAAGGATAAAATCCAATCTTGAACCTTTTAGATGATCGCCTAGGGATCCCAAGGAAAATTAAGTGTCTCTCATAAGAAACTGATGGGACCCATAAAAAATAACTAATAAATATGCCAACTAAGGTGAAGCATGCGTGGGCACTATTTTTCATGCTTAGGTAGAATCCCCACACATGTTTTCAACTTGGGGAAGCATGATGTGATGAGGGACGTAGAGTCAAGATGGGCACTGTTTTTCATGCTTAGGTAGAAGCCCCACCTTGGCTTCAACCTGGAAACATCTTAAAAGAATAAAATACAATAAATGGGCTTAGGAAAAGGTTGAATTGAAAATGAAGGTGCAACACACCCTCTACAAAGTCACCCATAAATTAAACACTACAATCCATTGTATGTCATGAACCCCATGCACAAGGGTCTTTGAGAACTTGTTTATTTTGACGAGGTAGTTTGGATTTACATGCTTAGATGGATCTTTTATTTATTTGATTTACTTATCATGATGCATTTGATTTTATATCCTTGGAGGGTGTATTCATTGTTTTTGTAGGACCTAGTTGATGGACAGATTTGGAAGAACAAGCCCGGCTTGGGCTTCCTTGGGGCTTCAACCCCACAGGTTGGATACTAGGGCCCACATACTAGATGATGATGATTTCATTTGGAGGCTTGAGATGACACCATGGAAGACCTAACCCAACCTCTTAGTAGCCCAATGACTTACTCTTGGGGCCAAAACGCCATACAAAGAGGGTTGGACGTCACCTAGGGTTGAGGTTGTGGTGGTAGAGTTTCTACGCATTGACACTTGGCACAATTTGGTGGGAGATGACTTGAGGAGGCTATAGCGCATAAGAGGGAGGCTCTAGAAGCCCCAACGACTTCAATATTCTACTCCAACGACTTGCTCAAGGGGTCAAGATGTCACCTTTAGAAGGATGAAGTCACCATAGGGTTTCTATTGTGCAATTTTTAAATTTAAATTTGAATTTAGCTTGTAAAGGGGAAAAGTAAGGATTGTTGTCCCCTTACTTTGTGGTTTACCCTATTTTTAAGTGGACAAACACTTGTAGTAGGATTTTTATAAATAAAGATCATTTCTATCTCATTTGAGCATAGCTCTCCCATTGTGAGAAGACTACTTGGATGAAATTTTCTCCCTTTTGATGTCCCTGTCTCTTATGCAAATGTATTATGGTGAATTATCTTGGTGATTTGTGGAGCTAAGGTGGGGCACACCTCTTGGAGGTATTCTCTCTTTCTTATGAATGGTCTTTACTTGGTGAACTAGGTTTTTATCTTGCATCTCTTTGAAATTGGTAAGGAAAATTTGCAATTTGTTAGCTCTTCTTGCTTGTTTCATGAATGTTTTTGGTTGAAACCCTAGGAGGAGTATAAATGCATACACCCTCCATTACGATTCATCTCATTTGGTAGTTGACAAGTCATTTATTGTGAGGTTGCTAGGAGGAGTAAAAGGGTTTACACCCTCCTATATTTACCTAAGTTTGATTTCCATGCCCTAGGGAGTAAGAGGGTTTACACCTGTAGGGATATTGTGGATCTAAATCTTAATTCCAAGACTCCATTTACCCAATATTTTGAAGGCACTAATCTGAAGTTTGCATTCAAGAAATAAAATTACTTGCATTGGGTAATGTGATTTTATGATATTTTCAAATTGTTTGAAGTGAAATCAATAATACATGATATTGACTTGCTTGTGCCCCTAGGGTGTCATCGATTTCCAAGTAAATATTATTGTTTTTATAAATTTAAGATACAACCACTGGGGCTGCAACAAACCCTAAACAAATCTCTGAATAGCTCACAATTCAACCATAAGAAATTGCTAATAATTTATCCCTATAATATACTAGTCCTAGCACATCTTTTGGGTGGATTCTTTGTGATTTTTGGTGGCTGATTTTTCTTCTGTAAAAACTTGTTTTCTACATCCATAAGGCTGCAATTATATCTCTGCAACATTTTTTCTATAACAACCTTAATTTGCTGCTAAAGTCTAAAGATTTTATACTTGAGTTTACTGGTACTTGCTAGCTTTTCTCTTGCATCATTTAGTTGACTTTAGCATCTTGTTTAGCAGCTCTAATAATTATTTTTTTTCTGATATATATATTTGTTGACTAATGAAAATAGGGACAACACAATTAACTTGTTTTTCCACTTAAAATATAGCTTGTATACTTGGTTTTTTTATGTCTCGGGCAGGTACCATCATCATCCGCAGGTACTCAAACTTCTTGGCAACCATTGACCAGTACCGAGACTCATTTCCAAGTTAATTTCCATTTAGAAACTTGAACTATAGGGGAATCCACTCATAAGTATCACTTTCCATCTCATCCACCCATAGGGCCACCTGGGATTCTTCCCTTGAGGGGATCACTTCACCTCTAAAGTGATGATAGTATCTATCTGAGGTGACAGTGGGTAGGTATTCTACTATTCGTCTAGTTGTCGTCTTCTTGTGGTTTGGGTTGGGCTTTGCCCAACCTACAACTTGTGTGATAACAAATGTCTTGTAAGAATATAATTGGAGTTACAACCTTGTTATTTGAAAGTGTTTGTGTGCACTTTGGGATTCCAAGGAGCATAATTTATTATAGAGGTACTAGAGTTACCGGTAGATTTTGGATTTCAATGTGGAAGAAACTGGATACTAAACTATAGTGATCCATTTCCCTCCACCCACAGAATGGTGGGTAAACAAAGGTAGTGAGGGACATTTAGTTTATCTTTTGAGAGCCTAAAATTAGAATCATCCACAAACATGGGATGTAATTTGTGTTTACCTACAACATTCTAATAATAGGGCTAGATCCACACTTGCACTAGTAGGTCCCCTTTCAAAATCTGTTTTGGATATTTTCCACCATCACTATTGGATACTATATAGGTACAACCCGAAGTAGGGAAACAACCTCATGTGATTCATTGAAGGAAGAAAATTTCACATATAGGATCAAGTAGATACACTTATACACTTGGGAGAAAGTGAAGAAATCAAAAGAGAAATGTTAGGATATTTCGACACTTAAGAGTCAATTAAGATCAACTTGGTTTAATGTGTCTTTAGGTAAGTTGTGTTTCTTTAGTAGACACTTGTAGTTGTCTAATTCGACAGTCATGATATGTTTTAGATATAAAGTGATTGGATGGTTCATATTCTCCTCGATACTAACAATTATATTGATCCATGGATTAACACTCGAATGGTCCATGATCTCTAGTTAAAGAGCATGAAGGGTAATTTGCTAATGAACAATTGTGAGAAACTCATGTAAATTTTTTATCCTTTTGCATTAATATATTGCCTCAAGTGGCTTTGTTGGCTGGGACCATGGATTGTTTCCCTTTTTTGAAGGTTTTAACCACTTAATACACTAGTGTACTGATCTTTGATATGTTTGTGTGAGCAGTTTCTTAAGGTGTCCGACTTGTGTGGAAATACATTGTTTATTTAACAATAAATACAAGTTCAAGGATGATCAACACAAGGTTCAAAATACTTTCCAATTAGTAGGAGACAAAGTTTAGTTGCACCTTAACTAGGAAAGATTATGGGGGCTAGGAAATAAAATAAAATCTCTAAGATATAGACCCTTCAAAATGTTGGAGAAGGTAGGAAACCATGCTGATAAACTCAGTCTTCCACCTTAAATGCATGTTTACTCAATAGTAAATGTAGAAAACCTAAAAATATATGAGACATCCATGCTCTATGGGGATGAAGAGGGTTGAGTCTTACCTTCCATAGAATATTTGGCACATGACACACGTGCATAATGTTGAAAAATATCACTATCCCCAACACCTACATAAATAACTACCTTGTGGTTTTCCTCACTGATAATTAAATTATAACACACAAAATAAAATATATTGTCTAGAAATAAATAAAAAACAACAGAAGCAAAAATGGAAAAAAATATTCACACATGTACGCATAAATCAATCCCTCAAATCAAGTTCTCATTAAATAATGACTCCAAGCTTACAAGGTGTCCCTTACTGAGAAAATGGCCCATTGAGGAAAAATAAAAGTTTCAAAAAACATGGAAACTCTGGCACTGAGGAAACCCTATGTCGCACTATCCCTAGATGGCCTTGTAAATATGTATGTGCCATGTCCAACCTATATAACACATATGTGCATGCTTGTTTCCTCTGCACTATGCATATGTACTTTCCCCTGAATTCTTGTCTGACACATAGGTACACGCCATGGACTCTTGTCTGGCGCATATGTACACGCCTTGAACTCATGTCCGACATGTATGTGCATTCCCTAAGCTACCCACTCGACGTGTACAGTGTTTCTCCATAACTCTGTAGAAACCGATCCTGCAGCTCTACCTGTTGTTGTTGCTAGACTACTTAAACATTTGTCCTTCGATTTATGGTTGTTGGGTTTTCTCCTCTTATTGCACTACTTGCACTATCCTCCTTTGGACTTGATCTATATATGAAATTCCTTCTTCACTCTTGTTGATATCTACTTGAATCACAATCCTTTGTGACTCAAGAACTTGAGAAAAAGTCTTTCTTTGCTCCAAAGTGGATATATTTCTCCTTCACCTTGCCTTGTTTTTATAACCTTGAGTTATGATCGAATCAAACATAACCATAATCTCCAAAGTGATTAATGATTGAGATTAGATCTCACCTCACTTGAGATCAATGGTTAAGATTCATTTAATTCACTAATGCTAATAGATTTGGCATTTAATTAAATTAAACTCACTTTAATTATAAAAAAAATTTACTTTAATAATTCCTTTAATTAAAGTAAATTACTAAGGTTGAAGGATTTGTACAACTTCCACACATCTAGACACTTAGACATGTGCAGAAATAGTTGTTTGATGCTACAAATATCAACACTCACTCTTAGTGAGGAAGGTACTTCTGGAAGAGCCACCTGGAAATGGTTGTCCCTTCGGTCTTGACACAATTTTCCACACATCATCCTGCACCATGGCATCCCACCAACCTTGTTGGTTTGTTGCTTCCTGAACACTAGAAGACTCAGAATCAATGATGATACTCATTAGCACTACGAAGTTTGGGAACTTCATCGAAGGCCTACTCTCCCTGAATATGCTCCTAGGGATCTCAATACACTCCTGAGCATCCCTCAATGTCTGCATGAACCACCTGGGTCTCTTAACAAATATGGAAGGGGATAACTCCTCCTCCTCACATGAGGTTGACTTACTGAACTGGAATCCTCTGAACATTGTTCTCCCTTCGGAGCCTCCTTCTCCTTGTTCTATGCCACTGACCTCAATCCACACACATCTAAATGTATAAGGTCCAAGATCTCTTTGGACCTACTCTTTCTTCTTGGAAAATCATCCTTGGTTTTCTTTCCAAGTGCACACCCTTTTCACACACCCTGCTTCTCAATATTAAAATATGGGAGACCAGTGACAATATCCATCAGAATCGACAACGTCCTGTAGTGCAGGTGTCCCTTCCTCCTGTTCCATAACTCACACAAGTTTTCACTGTCATGTACCAAGGCCTAAATAGGTTTTCCTTGCAACTTGTATAAATTTCCCTCCCTAACCCCAATGCTCCCTCTAGACGTATGATTCATTTCCATTTCTTGAGCACGATGACAAAAACCATGTCCTCCATAACTGAGACTGATAGAAGAATCTTCTTCAGTCCTAGTATATATAACACATCTTGGGATTCCAAAGAACCACTTGAATCAATATGGAACAAGATATTTCCCTCACTTTCACAACATACTTGGCATCATCACCAAGCTCCACATGGATCCCGAAGTCCTTCTCCATCAGATTTTTGAATAGCTCCCATGCTTCTGCCATATTTCATGTCCACTGAGAAAAGAAACAAAAACAATGCAACCAACACTTGTATCCCAATGCCTATATCCCTGTTGTACGAGCTTGTATTGATGACATGTATGAACTATACACGCCAAATATGACCTATACAATGCATATGTATGTGCCTATGCATTTTTCACTAGACTCATTTTCACACTCCCGAATATTGGTCCAACCTGTATGTACACACCATGGATTCCTTACTGATGCATATGTATGTGCCCTAGACTCCTGTATGGCATGTATGTACATGCTCTGAGCTATTTGCTTGGACATATGATGCTTATCCAACCTAGATCTACCCAGATTTGTCCTTGTTACCATATCCATCTACTGCTTCCCTACCTACTCTCTTCTCCTTTGGACTAATCTCTAGATGAAGCTCCTTTATCACCCTTACTAAGATATCCTTGAGCAAAAGTCCTTCTTTTCTCTCTCTATGAGTCACTAACTCCAAACATATGTATTTTTGCTATGTGTTTTATCCCTTACTCTGATCTCTAGATGGAATTCCTTCTTCACCCTTACTAAGATCCTAATCTTGAATCACAGTCCTTTGTGTCTCAAGCACTCAAGGTATATTGAGAAAAATTCATTATTTGCTCTCTCTCGAGTTTCTTGTGTATCTGAAATTCGTCTCCCTCTCAGAGTGCAAGCTTTGATACCATTTTGAACTAGTCACGCTCTGATATGATGTTGAAAAATATCACTATTCCTAGCATCTAGATAAATTACTACCTTGTGTTTTTCCTTGCTGATAATTAAATTAAGACACACATAATAAAATATATTGGCTGGAAATAAATAAAAAAATAGCGGAAGAAAAACTAGAAACAAAACTAACACATGTACATAGAAATATGCCCTTCAAATCATATTTTCATTAAATAATGACTCCAAGTTTACAAGGGCTCCCTTACTGTGGAAATTTCCCATTGAGGAAAAATACAAATTATAACAAACTTGGAAACTTTGGAACTGAGGAAACCCTCTGTTGCATTATCCCTGGATTGATCTGTACGATCCGTATGCACCCTGTCTAGCCTATAAAATGTGTATGTATGTGCTTGTCTTCTCTGCACTGCGTGTACATATGCACTCCTGAATTCTTGTTCGATGTGTATGTATACACCATGAACTCATGTGTACATATACACCCCCTAATTCTTCTCCGATGTGTATGTATACACCATGAACTCATGTGTACATATACACCCCCTAATTCTTCTCGGATGTGTATGTACGTGTCCTGGACTCCTATATGGTGCATATGTACACACCATGAGATACCTGCTTGATGTGTATGACACGGATCCACAACTTTGTATGACTTGATCCTTCGACTATACTTGCTACTATTGTTGGACTACTCAAAAATATGTCCTTATATTTCTAGCTTATGGGTTTTGTTCTCTTGCTACACTACTTGCACTTTTCTCTTTGGACTTGAACTCTAGATGAAAGTCCTTCTTCACCATTGTTGAGATCCTCTTGAATCATAGTTTTTCGTGACTCAAGCACTAAAAAAAAAGTACTTTGTACTTCTATCCTCGATCCCCTCGAGTCACAGTCCTTCATGACTCAAGCACTTGAGTAAAAGTCCTTCTTTGCTCCCAAGTGGATATATTTTTTCTTCACCTTGCATTACTTTTATAATCTTGAGTTATGACCGAAGAAAACATAACCCTAATATCCAAAGTGATTAACGATTGAGATTAGATCTCACCTCACTTGAGATCAATAGCTAAGATTCATTAAACTCACTAATGTTAATAACTTTAGCATTTCATTAAATTAAACTCACTTTAATTATAAGTACACACTGTTAGGACCCTATAATGTACCTTTTTGCTCATACTTTTTGCTATCATTACATCATTTTCCCACTCATATTTAAGCCTACATTATCACCTTAACCTATTTCTCCAAAGGTATATAACGTTTCTTCTCTTTGCTATATGTTTAATTTGTTTTACATGTAATTTTACATTACTCTCATACTTAGCCATTAATCAGAAATATATAGTTGTTGAAACAGTTTGAATTGCAGTTAATATACTGTTGYTGCTTGAAGACCACGTTGCTGAAACAGTCAACAGTACACAAATCCTGTTGCTGAAACAGTCYGTGATTTGCAATGTTGAAACAACATTTCACATACARCAGTAACAAGGAGCTGTTACACTGGCCGCAACAACCGTACCTTAAGCCAACACCATTACAACCATCGCTGCTGCTTGAGACCACGTTGCTGAAAYAGTCAAACATGATGCAAATCCCGTTGCTGAAACAATCCATGATTTGCGATGCTGAAACAATATTTTACAAGCAACAATAACAAGAAAAGATAAATAAAGAAGTTGTTACACCAGCCGCAACAACTGTACCTCAAGCCAGCACCATTCCAACTACTATAACAACATTTTTCTATGGGAGATCAGAATATCCTATTCCAACATAGAAGATTAGGTCAGACTAAGAATATGATTTGTATGTACATATGTAATTTTATGATTAATTATATTAAGAGGATTCTCCTCTTTAAATAGGGGAGAAATCAACACTAGAATGGGGACGAAAGGCTTAGCTAGAGAGGAATTATAGAGAAGAAGCGTGTTCACTTTAGATATTGTAACTTGACACATTTGACAGATGAATAAAAGATCATTCTGAGCATTTCTTCTTAGTTCTTCTCATTTCTGGGGAATCTTGTGAGAAGGAGAGGACCCACTTTATTCACAAGATTCACCCATTAGTTTTTGTAGTGTGTTAGTATTTTTTTTATTCATACCTTGTTAAAACTCTGTTTTGTTGAAACTTTGTTTTGCTGAAACTCTGTTTTGCCGAAACTTTGTTTCCACTTATTGTTACATTGTTTTCATACAATTTATTCCTAGGTAATTATTAATCATTTTGATTGGTAATTCTATTTGCAGAATGAGTTCATGAAAGTGTGATAATCAGAGACAAGTGCTAAAGATTCCTACTTTGAGGAATAGGTTCTTGTTCTCTGTTATAGAATAGTTAGCCTTCGGTAATTGTTAATCATTCTGATTGGTGATTCTGTTTGATGAGTTTATGAAAGTGTGATAGTCAGAGACAGGTGCTGAAGATTCCTGCTTTGGGGAATAGGGTCATGTTCTATGTTCATAATAGTTAGTCTTCTTTGAAGTATGTTGAAAGGTTCCTTTTTCCTAGGTTGTTGTTTCTTAATGTAATCCCAGATTCTTCTGATAATTATTTCCCTTTGAATCTTAAATTCTGCAATAGATAGATTGTTTTTACTATAATTCAAAGTAGAACTTCAGTCTGTTCAAAGCAAGGTGTGATTAGTGTACTACAACTTTAGATTGCTTTTGAAATTGAGCACATACAGTGTGTGATTGCCTTTGAAATAAACAGACTTCCCTGGGTTGACAATTTATGTAACACTTGATTGTTTAATTAATAAGCAATTATAGTGACCAACATTTTGGCGCCATTTTCGAGGAAGGAAATTATAGATTTCAAAATAATTTACGTTTTTCTTTTATATGTACAGATTGCATGAGAGGATACGGACCCCCTAAGGAAACTGAACCTACAGGTGGTAGGAGTAGAGGAAGAGGAGGAAGAAAGACTTTTATCGACCAGATTATATCAAAATCTGAATCTGTTATTCCTCAACGACCAAGCTCTCGAAAACCAAAGCCTCAAACTCCCTTTCAAGCAAACTTTGAAACGAAGATAGTTGAAAAACCAGCAGATGACATTGAGGATCGAGCAAGTGCAGTAGGGGAACAAACAGAAGAAACCATGGATGGATATAATGAAGAACTGCACCATGAAGAATAGGTAGGTCTTGAAGCAGAGGTAAATGATGAAAACTCTTTTTCTACCTTAGGATTTCCTATTGGTGATCTTCCTAGAGGAGTAGCCCCCATGAAGAATATTCCACTTTCAGCTTTACCTAAATTTCATGGTTTATCTTCTGAAGATCCTGATGAATTCCTTTTCGAGTTTGGCATATTATGCAGAAGTTATGATTACATTTCCAATGCTAAAAAATTAAGGCTATTCCCAGCAACATTAAAGGGAAATGCATTAAGATGGTTCATGAGTCTTGGAGGTCATGTAATCACAACATGGGATTAGATGAAACATAAATTTCTGCACAAATATCAAGACTATTGTCGAACAAGAGAAAAAAAAGAGGAATTATTCAAGATGATACAGAAAGAGGATGAAAATCTGGAGGACTTTGTGAAAATTCTACAGTATAATCTACAAAGATCCAGTCACCCCAATGTAAGTAAGGATATTCTTAAAACAATATTATTAAAAGAAGTAAGGGATGGCTGTCTAGATATGCTGAATATGCTGGGAAAAGGGGACATATCTAAAGAATCATATGATGAAATTGTTAACCTCTGTAAAAGATGTTCAAGAGGAGCTGCAAGGAATAGATCAAACAGCAGGGATATCACATTTTCAAGAGTCCAAAAATCAGCCAGTGGAGGAGCAATAAGAGCCAAAATAGGTAATCTACTTGAGGAATTTAAAACTGAAATGTTAAGCTCTTTTGCTTCACAAATTGACACCTTTCAGATTCAAAAGAAACAAGCCGAAGCAAAAGCAACTCTGTCCATATTTTGTTCCAAATGCAGAGATAAACACCCACGAAGGGAATGCCCATTGGACAAAAAGCCAATTTGCACCATCTGTGATAAGGATCATGAAACTCAATAATGCCCTTCTTTACCAGGAATCAAAGCAGCATTACAACCAACCGATGAAGAAGTTGAAGCTATCTATTTGTTGACACAAAGAAGGCAATGGAAACCACGGGGACAAGGTATGAATCCTAATATGCCATTTACATCTTCTAATCGTTGGAATAATTATCCTTCTTTTAGTCAAGCAAATTACCCTCCCTTCAATCAAATGAATTACCCACCCATGCAACAAATAAACCCTCTCTTTGTAGACCCAAAAATATGGACACCTTGGCCTTCACAACAACAACCTTACCTTAACCAATGGAATCCAAATTGGAGAGGTCAACAACCCTCGTTCCCGAATCAATTTCCGCAATTTCAATCACAAGTTCAGCAACCACTCTCTTTACCATCAGGTACTCCACCGAACAATCAAATGATGATGCCCCAACTACTTGTACAACCTAACCCTAATCCCAATAATAAGGTTGTGCAGTGCATTGATATTCAAAACCAACCTATACTTTCTCTTTTCCCTACACAATGCAATGATATTCATTTACGATCTGGGAAAATAGTAGAACCTATCATCGATGATGTTACCTCTTCTAATTCCGATAAGGAAGAAATAAAAGAGAACGATGTACCTGAAGAGGTACAATCGTCCTCCAACACTATTGCTGAAACAACAAAACCACCATTCCCTGAGCGTTTAGCTTTGACTAAAACGTCTGAGCCACCTGCTTTCAATCTTCTAGAGGAATTACAAAATCTCTATGTCAAAATTCCACTATTACAAGCACTAAGAGATGTACCAATTTATGCCAGAACTATGCGAGACATTTGTGTTAAGAAACCTGGTAGGAAAACTAAAGATCCCCTCACAGTTCATGTCATGGGTGATTTGTCTGCACTAATGTCGGGTAAATCTCCTCCAGTTAAATATGGTGATCCCGACCATCCTACCGTCACAATGCAAATTAGAAAAACAATAATTCCTCGAGTTCTGGTAGACTTAGGCGTTGTTATCAATATTATGAATCTTCAAACTTCACAACTGTTACAACTGAAGAATGAAATCAGAGATACCCCAACCATTTTAGAATTAGCTGACCATTCTACAATCAAATCGGAAGGAGTCATTGAAGACCTCATCATCTCAGTTGAGTCATGAAATTATCCAGCTGACTTTGTGGTATTACAACCTAAAACAAAGTTGGGGGGTCACCCTCTAATTTTGGGCAGGCCTTGGCTAGCCACAGTAGATGCCTTTATCAGCTATAGATCTGGTTCAATGACAATTTCCAATGGATATGAGACCAAACAACGTACCCTCTACCCTCACGCTACACCCTTGATTAATAATGACAATTCCTTATGGGTGGATTTTGATGATCAAACCACTCAACCTATCTTGACCATCGGACAAGCCTTAAGCCTTAAAGATGCCACTGAGGATGAAGTAATTAATAATTTTATTTGTGAACCCTCCTCTGTGACTCCAGAAACACATAATCAACTAGCTGCACTTTTGGAGTCAGATACCCAGAAAAACCTTAACTCTGAAGACCTACCTCAAACATCGGCTACCATCTCTTCTAAAAGTATACCAGTAGAAATTGAACTTGACAAAACATTGAATATAAACCCCAACTTGACAGTTGCTGAAACACAACAATTAATGAAGTTACTTCTTGAACATAAGGAAGCATTCGCATGGGACTATACAGAGATGAAGGGAATCTCTCCTGAATTATGTACTCATCGTATTTATATCAAGGAAGATTGTTGATCGATCTGCCAATCTCAACGACGAATGAACCCTAATTTAAGAGAAATTCTTAAGGAGGAACTTGAAAAATTACTTAATGCAGGGTTTATATATCCTATATCGAACAGTGAATGGGTTTCCCCATTGGTAATAGTTCCTAAGAAAAATGAGAAATGGAGAGTGTGTGTAGATTATAGAGCCTTAAATAAAGCCACTCAAAAATATCACTTTCTGTTACCATTCATTGATCAGGTGTTAGATAGTTTGTCAAGGAAGAAATTCTTCTCTTTCTTAGATGGTTTCAGTGGGTATAACCAAATCAAAATTGCACCCCAAGACCAAGATAAGACCACTTTTACTA
>ML776595.1:1501157-1511230 GCA_009831015.1 Picea engelmannii | reverse complement strand
ACCATGGTAATGTGTTATAATATATAACACATTACCATTGTAATGTGTTATATGGTAATGTGTTATATGGTAACACATTACAATGGTAATGTGTTATAATACATTACCATGGTAATGTGTTATATATTATAACACATTACCATTGTAATGTGTTATAATATATAACACATTACCATTGTAATGTTTTATAATATATAACACATTACCATTGTAATGTGTTATAATTTAACACATCACCATTGTAATGTGTTATAATATATAACACATCACCATTGTAATATGTTATAATATAACACATTACAATGGTGATGTGTTATAATATAACACATTATCATTGTAATGTGTTATAATATAACACATTACAATGGTGATGTGTTATAATATAACACATTACAATGGTGATGTGTTATAATATAACACATTGCCATTGTAATGTGTTATAATATAACACATTATCATTGTAATGTGTTATAATATAACACATTACCATTGTAATGTGTTATATTATTACCATTGTAATGTGTTATGATATAACACATTACAATTATAATGTGTTATATTATGACACATTAAAGTTGTAATGTGTTATATTATAACACATTACAGTTTTAATGTGTTAGTTATAATATAACACATTACAGTTGTAATGTGTTAGTTATAATATAACACATTACAATTGTAATGTGTTATAATATAACACATTACAATGGTAATGTGTTATAATATAACACACATTTCCATAGGAATTTGAACCTTGTTGGAATTCGAACCACCATTATCTTCGTGCCCTCTCTCCATGCAAATTCGGATTGACCATTCAATTGTCTCATCCATGCATTATTGTTCATTTGAACTTTCATTCCTTTATTCGTCTTTCAACCTTTGACTCCATTCGTGAGCGTTCCCAGGTCTATGCTCTCCCATTCGTATGAACCATCCTCATTCGAATCTGTGAGTAACCAAGAAGAGTCAAAGAAAGGTCGATAGTTAATCTAAGAAGAGAGATGGAAGGCTGCAAGGGAACATAGAGGTTGGGGTTATAGGAAACTACCCATAATTCTTGGAGATAACATATAACACATTACAATTGTGATGTATTATATTATAACACATTACAATTGTGATGTGTTATAATATAACACATTACAATTGTGATGTGTTATAATATAACACATTACAATTGTGATGTGTTATAATATAACACATTACAATGGTAATGTGTTAGTTATAATATAACACATTACAATTGTAATGCAATTGTAATGTGTTATAATATAACACATTAAAATTGCATTACAATTGTAATGTGTTATATTATAACACATTACATTGATAATGTGTTATAATATTATTATAACACATTACAATTGCATTACAATTGTAATGTGTTATATTATAACACATTACAATTGCATTACAATTGTAATGTGTTATATTATAACACATTACATTGATAATGTGTTATAATATAACACATTACCATTGTAATGTGTTATAATATAACACATTACAACTGTAATGTGTTATATAATTGTAATTTAACACRTTACAGTTGTAATGTGTTATAATATAACACATTACAGTTGTAATGTGTTATAATAATTGTAATGTGTTATATTATAACACATTACAACTGTAATGTGTTATATTATAACACATTACAACTGTAATGTGTTAAATTACAATTATATAACACATTACAGTTGTAATGTGTTATATTATAACACATTACAATGGTAATGTGTTATAATATAACACATTACCATTGTAATGTGTTATAATATAACAAATTACAATTGTAATGTGTTAGTTATCTTATAACACATTACAATTGTAATGTGTTAGTTATCTTATAACACATTACAATGGTACTGTGTTATATTATAACTAACACATTACAATTGTAATGTGTTATATTATAACTAACACATTACAATTGTAATGTGTTATAACTAACACATTACAATGTGTTATGTGTTATAACTAACACATTGTAATGTGTTATAATATAACACATTACATTGTGTTATAATATAACACATTACATTACCATTGTAATGTGTTATAATATGTTATAACACATTACAATGATAATGTAATGTGTTATATTATAACACATTATAATGTGCTATATTACATTGTAATGTGTTATATTACATTGTAATGTGTTATATAAAAAAAATGTAATGTATCTTAAATATAAATCATTTTAATAAATACCCCAAAAAATGTGTAATGTATCTTAAAAATAAATCATTTTAATAAATACCTCTTTATTTAACACAATTGAAAGCTCTTTCTATGTAAACACATTCAATTTCAAACGGTTTCTCTGTAAATACATTGAACTATAAACTTTTGCAAAAAACTAAATCCTAATTTAAACTTTCAAAAGTATCATGACTAGAAAGCTTTCTTGTGAGATATATCTTTTATTTTAAGATTCACAATGTGTGTATTATGTCCAACATCAAATAAGAATCATCAAATTTGAAAATAAAAAGATCCATCTTAACTTTGTATTTATAGAATATATATCTTTTCTTTTAAGATTCACAATGTGTGTATTATGTCCAATATCAAATAAGAACCATCAAATTTGAAAATAAAAAGATCCATCTTAATTCTGTGTTTATTATATATAGAGAAGGATAAAAAAAACAATTGAGATTAAAATCTCTAGGTGCTTAAAAGATCTTAAGTTAAGATGAATTTATGCTTGTGTGCTTTATACATATATATAGTATTTTATTGGTTTTGTATAAAATTTAAAATTGGGCCAACCTTACATGGTATGTGCGTTACAATCTCTTCAATGATTGCATTGTAGAATGCACCTTGTTTCTTTTGGTGCAATAATAATATTTACCAACCGGTTGGATGTCCAACTATATTAGTTTTTAACAATAATGTGTTCCTAATGTTAACTCCCTTTCACATGTCTTCCTAAATAATTCTCATTACTAAGTCAAAAAAACCTTAAATATGTGGATATTGTGATTGTTTCTATGACATAAATACCTCTTTACACAAAAAAATAATTCCACATTGGTTGAGAGATATGGCCCACAACAATATATAAGCTCCAAAATAGCATGATCCTTATGCCAATGGGGGAAACTGTAAGGGAGTGGTGCCTCCTACTAACATAATGATTGATCATTTGCAGTGCGAGTATATGTGTTGCTTGGCTTTCCCCCCTTCCTTGCGCAAAAATAATTAAAACAAATCTCTTTCCAGTAGTACTCCATAGTACCCCTTTCACATGCCCTCCCTAAAAAATTCCCATTGCTAAGTTGGATATATCTAAAATTTGTACATCTTGGAATTATCTCTATGATATAAATACCTTGTTATATATATAAAAAATCCCATATTGGCTGTGAGATGCACCCCACCAAAAAATATAAGCTCCAATATACCATGAACCGTATGCCAATGGGGGAAACCACATGGGATTGGTGCCTCCTACTAACATAATGGTTGATTGGTTGTGGTGTGAATATGTTTGTTTCTTAGCCTTCCCCCCTTCTTTTGTGAAAAAAATAATAAAAAAAATCTCTCACTGGTAGTACTCCACAATACCCCTTTCACATGCCTTCTTAAAAAATGTCGATGTTAGGTACACCCAAAATCTATGTGTCTTGGAGTTATTTCTACAAAATAAATACCTTTCTATACAAAAACATAAATACCACTTTGGTTGTAGCCCCCGGGGTGTAGGGTAGTTGGTGATGGAGTGTACTGTTAAGGCACTCCATTATGTGAAGTCATTGGTTTGAAACCTTGGCCTATATTGTGTGTTGTGTATGGGGAATCATGGGCACACCTGGAGGTTATAGTGGTAGCAGTCAGATAACACGACCATGTGTCACAGAAGTACGTGCTCGACTAGTTTATTCTGTCAGTAAAAAAAAAATATCACAATGGTTGTGGTGTGAATATGCTTGTTGCTCGACTTTCTCCCCTCCATTTGTGAATTTTTTTTTATATATATCTTATTTGTAATATTCCATAATACCTATTATCACCTAAAAATTGCTCATTTGTGACATTTCCACAAGTTTTTCCCGAAATACACCATTATCAACATGTTTACCATCCATTCCACCTAATTTTCTACCTTCAATAGACCTCCAAAGGTTGTTGGGAAATCTTGATTTTTACCTAACATGGATAATGTAGATATTATCCCTAATAAGTGTGCTACCAATGTAGAAAATACCCCCAAAATTTTCACAACTCTGTAAAAATCACAATTTTCGTTGTTTCCGTCTTGAATTTTCTAGAAAGAGAAAGTAGTTATAAGTGGACATTTATAAACCCAAATTTCTATTCTTAAACTTGTTTTGGTCTTCTTTTACCACTATTTTGAAGACCATTTCAATGGGGTTTAACCACTATTTCCCCTATAAATAAAGGCTTGAGGTCTCTCCAGCCATCGATCCATTCATAGTAGGTACATGCTACAAAATTCAGTCCAAAGATCTTGAGGACTCCTTCCTCTTGATAGTTATTTTGTGCTCATAGTAATTTATCATTCAACCAAGGAGGGTACCTACACACATCAAGGAAGTCAAGGACCCTTCCAAGGAGGAGGCTTTGGAGCCACACATCTTCAACAAGTCTACTCCCTATGTGTACTTCTTGACCTTTCTATTGGTAATGGATAGATTCTTGACATTGTTTCAAGCTACATGTTCCTATCTGTTGCTGCAATGTATTCATTTTCTTTCTTTTTACATGAATGAGTTGGGGTTTAAAGCTTTGTAGAGTAGATATATGGTATGGTTTTCATATTTTAACATCATTTTGTTTGGACCTAACACATAACCGTTAGATCAATATAATTTGTACACCCTTGCTTTAATTTATTCCCAACATATTGGTGACTCCGATGGGGAAAATAACCATTTATTTGTCCTTGGTTGTGGGTATGTGTCCCATCGCCCCTACCCCCTTCACTCTTATGATGTTTGGATATTTTTCTTGCTATTTTTGTTTTGTTCCATGTCTATAGGTATCTACAAGTGGAAACCCTTTAGGTCTGCTTTAGAAATAGGCTCACAACCCCCCTTCCAAACTAATGCACTTTTTGGCCCAATTTTTGCATTGAACTAGTGCACTTTTTTCCCTTTAACTTGCACTCATCTAGCACACTTTTTGGGCTAGTTTCTATACTAATCCAATGCAGAAATCAAGGTACATTTCTACATTGCTAGTGCATAAAATAAGGTACTTTTCTCATTATCTCTAGAATTAATTTTGTTCAACATTTTTGGTTTTGTCTTGGCCTAAGGAGTATTGTTATAACCATTTATTTGTACTTTTAGAGTACTTCTATTGTACTTGTATTACATTATTTAAGATACATTGTAGGTTGAGAAAGGTCCCTCGAGGGTGTTTAGTATCTTCCATTTTTTGATGCCCTTTTGATCGCATTGCATCTTTCTGTTTCAGTATGCTTAGGACAAAGCCTCAAATTTATAGAATAGCCCTTATATGTTCCTTATTTGCATGAACTCAGGACAAAGAAAATCCTCCCTAGTTGCATGAGTCTAGCTTTTGGGTATGTGTGTGAGGTCTAAATCTTTTTTTTTTCTAGCTTGTTGTTTCCCTCTTTTACAACTTTCATCCCTAGTTTGTTTGTTGTTCAAGTATGCCATTTATTTCATATTATAAAGTCCTTCAAGTTATAGAAATGAATCATGCTTGATTATTAGTATTTTACTTGCTTCTTTTGACTTTCTTGTTTGAAATTTCAAGCTTGTAAAGCCCGAGTTCTTAGCTAGATTGAAGTAGTAGCTTTCATTTGCAAATCTGAATTTTTGCAAGCTCACTTCTTATTTGAAAGTTAACTAGTATAAATAAAGAGTTACTTTAATATATATCTTAGTTGTTAGCTTGCTTCTTAATTCTAGATTTCATTTATTGCAATTACTTCATTTTGCAAGAATTTTGTTTTTGAAGTTGAACACACCACTTGTGCACCCACTTCACACCCTAAATTATATGTTTGGTGATAAGAAATAAAACACGAGACATGACAAAAGGCACAAGAAAATGGCAGAAAATGCCTCAAGATATCTCATGTATTGTATTCATTCCAATGATACAAATACATATTACATGAATAAAACCACCTCTTAAATTTGATTTTCTCTCACATCGACACCTCATGAAGAGACAAGACACAGAGGAGGCAAAGTAGGATCTAGAACACACTTAAGATAAAAACTATACTCCATAATGTGAAATATACAAAGGTGGTGTAGGACTTCATGATAGTATAGGGTATCATAGGCTAACATTCCCCTGGTCAATCATAAGTATGAAAAATTACACCAACAAGGTAGTTGCATAAGCTGGTACATATCCAATTCTTCACATTGAAAATCCTAATCTAAGCCTCAACGAAGAAGTGCCTGAAAACTATCAAAATATGGATACAACAAACCAAGAGAATTGAATTAGCTGCAAGTCTGACACATCCCTAAAATTCCTAACAACTTAATCAATTTCCAAGATACAATTAACATCTCAATCATCAATGTTTTTTCCAAGTCTACCATCTATAGACTATGGTTTCCCATCCCACAATTTTAAGTCTGCCATCTATAGACTGTGGTTTCCCATCCCACAATTTTAAGCCTGCCATCTAGAGACCGTTGATGCCCATTTGACATCTTTTGTTTGCTTTAGTCAACCATCTACATAATGTTGATGTCTGTCTGGCAATTTTGTTTTTGATGCCCATATGGCATATTTTGTTTTTGTTTTTGTTGTAAAAAATTTAAGTCTAAAACTCATATATATTCCCCCCCTTTTCAACTAAAAGGAAAGACATCATCACGGTATTTGGTGGTTTATTGGTTGACCACTAACTATCTTCACTTGATTTGTACACTACCCCCTTGAAGGTGGAAGATAGTTTCATCATTTTACTCCCTCCTTTTAGGTGCAAGAGAGTACCATACTCATTTCACCATCTGCTGCAAGGTTTGTCTTTATTCAAGATTGAATTATGCAGTAAGACTGATATATCTTCTTGGTTTTTGATCACCATTTCCAAGGATTGATCCACCCATAATGAATCTTTAATCTTCCAGGTTTGTTTTGTTTAGAGCATATGTTCATAGAATGTTTTTTTCTTGCTGCAATGTTGAAAAGGATGGAGATCAAAACATTGATCTTTCATGTGACCAGTTATTTGATAATGTTGGCACTTGGGTTTTTCCTCATTGATTTATGATATTTATTTATCAAGAAAATCTCCACTCGCAAACTTAAGTGGTTTGGAGTAATTTGGGATATGACAGTTGTTTCCTTTTTCATATACTAAACAATGTCAATTTTCGTTGAACTGCATTTTTTCCCAAGGCCTTACAATACATTTGGAAAGATCATGTTGAACTTGATCATGCACAACTTCATTCTCATCTGCAATTGAAGTTTTTTCTTTGAGTTGCTCATGAGTGCATTGTTGATCTGAATTATCATCATCATCATCATCAAAAAGATGGTTGTTTTGAATAGGGACTAGTTCAAAATGTTGAAAATTCTTTCGCTAGAGTTCATCATGAAGAAGTTGCAACTAAGTCTGAAGTAGTTATATTTTGTCTTGCAAAACATGGAAACATGTTAGAACATATCGAAGTGTTTATTTATTGAGTATTATTGTGTTGTCTTCAACAATGATTATCAAAGTATTTAGTAAATCTAATAATTTGAGACTTCACTCCATTTGAAAACACTAAATGACGCCTCTTTGTGCAGGTAGGTCTATATTACAATTGACACGATAACAAAAAGGGCTTCTTGCAACTCTTCCCTGCATAGAATTCAATGACTCAAGCATTCATTGTAGACTTAGAAATGCAATGAATCAATCAATTCTTGGGTGTTGGATTCAACAGAGAATGCACTTAATAAGTACAATGCAATTCAACTTGATTTTTGATTTGACACTTACAAAAAAGAACTATTTCAAGTACATTCCTCAAAACTAATGTTGCTTTTGAAGTCGAATTGATGTAAACTAGAATTAATGTTCATTGAATTAATGTGGTCGACAACTTGAAGGCTTGAATATGATTTGTAGCTGCTTAATTGCATGTTCTTTATTGTGCTTGAATGACATTAATTGCATGCCTTGATTTCATTAACTTCCTTTGTACTCCATGTGTGTATGGTTCTTTGATAAATTACAATTGTAGTGTCAAAACTAGACACAAAAAATCCTTTGAGCATCCAAGCAATGATTCATCACACACAAACACCAAGTGTATCTAAGACCTCCTTATTTAATTTTGGGCGGATCCAAAACAAAACCACCACACAAAAACTAATCTTTTTATTATAAGGTTTGGCACATAAATTCTGCAACTCTAGTTTTGCTATCTATTAACAAAATTCCCTCCATAACCCATTTCCAAATCATTGTTCCCATACACCATTCTCTTACATAAAAGATAATTTGATTAGAAAGAGTAATACAAAGCAAATGAACTTTTTCATGTCACTATTTTTGCGACGAGAGGCGCATTCTACACACCAGTATTAGGTTGATGTGTGATTTCGTGCCTAAATTCTACACCACACATTTGTTGCGCCACATTGTAGATTGAGCAAATTTTCCAGATAAATCGAAACTTGGGGAATATCCATGCCTTTTATAAGGGTTTCCTCGCCTTGTTTGCATGCAGACTGCCAATTAACGATGGCAATTGAGCTGGCTTCCTCCACTTCAGCCCTCACCAATTATCACAAGTGTGGTGGCACGAAAATTGCTTGCACACTCCAATGATATGGATCAGGTACACTTCAGGCATGAAATATATGCATAACAATTGTAAAGCCATGACAAGAGGCAACAAGGTTCATTGAGGCCAATGTTAGAGATTATGAGTTAACATGCACTTTGACACTTAATTAGCAGTTGTTAGGTGACTAATTCTGCAGAAAACTAGCAACCCTAATGGTCATAACAAACTAGGTTAAATATTTGTGCAAGTGGATATTGTCGGTCATGTAGTCTCCTGACACTCCATATCTACATCCTGAGGGCCTCGTGACATAATCTCCTTAGTTATCCCTCAAAATGGGGATAACATATGGCTCCTACTCAGGGACATGTGCTCGTCGTAGAGTGCATGAGAACCACAACATCTCTTTGTATACCTGTGCCTGCCAAAACTCAGAAAAAAACATCAGAACATCTAGGGTGGTGCTATCACCTTTCATCCATATACATAAAATTCCAAAATAAAATCTAATCTAGAAAAGAAAAAATTTGACATTTAAAAGAAAAAAAATAAATATATATATATATATATATATATATATATATATATATATATATAAACTAAGCATGAAATCAATATGCAAGTAGAGAAAAATGAAATACAAATGCATCTAAACTAATATGAGCAATCAATATTCAAATGCGAGGAAAGCAAGATGACCTACCTACTTACCTGGGTCCTGAAGAAGTCAGTGTCACCTTGGAAATAATATTTGAGGAGAGATCCATTCATTGGTAGGGGCATCCTCCTCCCTTATGTCGTGGATAAGTAAAAAGAGTCTAGCCCGGATATTTCCTCTATCTTGTAGGGCCCTAACCAAAGACTGTCAAACTTTTGATGCATTCCCATTTTTTCTCTTCTCTTGTCCTACATTAAGACACAGTCCCCTTCTTTGAAATCTCTTTTCCTTTCCTTTCAATCAAAGGTTCCTTTCACCCTTTCTTGATTCTTTTCCATTTGATAAAAGGCCATTCTTTGAGTTTCATCCAATTCCTCGAGCTAATCAATTCACCCCTGCAATGCTTCTTTATTTGTACTGAATTATTGGGCTATTTGTAATGTTGGAATCTGGATATTTATAGGAAATAGAGCTTCTATCCCATACACCAACTCAAAAGGGGTCTTTTGTTAAGAACCAAACATCAATATAGCATAGAAAAACCTCAGGAAAAGTACTCAACGCCTTGAAAAAGATATAATTTCAGATAATAAGCCTCTTCGAGGGGTCAACCTCCTTTTACCCCACTTAAATGTTCAAGTACAAGATGA
>ML776595.1:1483233-1496453 GCA_009831015.1 Picea engelmannii | reverse complement strand
ATGAAAATGTCTCCTTGGTATATATAGAAGACTAGGAGGTATAATTACAACTAATGGCCTAAAGCCGACATAAATAAAATAACATTACTAATATAATATGCCCCAATTAAGGGGTAATGAGCCAATATTAGGGCTTAACATCTTTCCGGTGGAGGGATTGGTAGTTGTGTGGTCTTCCCACAAGGCATACTTAATTTGTTTGTCCCAACTCTTTTTGTTTTCCCCAACAATCTTCTTCACAATGTTCATAATGTTTTTGTTGCTGGATTCTGCCAACCCATTTCCTTGAGGGCAATAATTTGAGGAGTGTGATAAAACAATCCCATACTTGAAGAAAAACTCATTGAGTGCCATTGAGATAAAGGCTTTGGAGTTATCGGTGGTTATCTTAGCAGAGACACCGAACCTAGTAATAATATTTTCCTCAAGGAACTTCCTCTATTTCTTTCTTTGTTAGGACAACTTCCACCCATATGGTGAAGTAATTGGTGGTGATCAAAATCCATCGATACCCATTACTAGAGATTTCGTTGAATTCACCAATGAAATCCAAACCTCCTTGTTGAAATGGTGTTTCTACAATGACTGGCTTAAGAGGAAGGGAAGGAAGGCGTTTCTTGCCGGTAAAACATTGGCATGATTGACAAGGTCTAACATATTGATGTGTGTCGAAGAAAATGGTAGACCAATAGTATCCATCCCTTAAAATCTTATCGGAAGTGGTGCATGTTGCAAAATGGCCACCACAATGCCCTGAATGAAGGTCGATCATTAACTTGTCAGCTTCTTCTTAATCAACACATCTGAGGATCACCCCATCTGGGTTCCTCCACCCGAGACCATTCTCTGTTAGGAAATACTTCATAGGTTTGAGTCTTAGGGCTCTTATTTTATGTTCCACTAAATGATCATGGCAAGTGAGGTTTTTCAAGTAATAAATGATAATTGAATATCATTCATTGTTCTCAATCTCACTTTTGAAAATGTTGACTTGTTCTTTCTTTCCTACCTCAATGGCCTCTTGATTTCTTTTTGTCATCATTTTTTCTAGTCCTTTCCTTTTAATTATATTGGTTTGTTTGATCTCCAAATCATATTCCTTTATTTTTGAAACCCACTTTCCTCTTGATCTCAGGAAATCTTGTTGTGACAAAACATATTTTACAGTAGGGTAGGGGACAAAGGATTTGATCTTGTTATATCCTATATAAGTTTGAAAGTGTTTGAGAGACTTGACTAGAGCGTAAGCTTGTTTTTCTGTAATGGTGTAATTCAATTATGAGTCTCTAAGATTTTTTCTCATGAAATAAATAGTTGTTCATCCCCTTGATCGTTCTTTTGTAACAAAACCCCTGCAATGGTGTCCTTTGAAGCAAAAAAAAATATGATGAAGTCTTTGGAAAAATTTGGGCTAACCAGGACTGGTGAAAAATTTATTACCTCCTTGATATGTTGGAAGGACAATTTACCTTCACTTTCCCATTCAAAATGATCATCCTTCTTTAGCAACTTGTTAAGGGGTTTAACAATTTCGATAAAGTTTGGAATGAATCTCCTAATGAAGTTAATCTGTCTAAAGAAAGATTACGGGGATTTCTTGTTCTTATGGAGAGGGATCTTCTAAATGGATTCAACCTTGGAAGGGTCTATCATGATTCCATATTTAGAAATGATATGTCCTAGCAACTTACCCTTGTCAACACAAAAAATTGATTTCTTAGGGTTGAGAGAAATGCCATACTCCCTACATCTCTGAAAAATAGTTCTTAAGTGTTGGATATGTTGTTCCCTTTTTTTGGAGATGGAAGTTAGATCATCCTGATATATCTCTATAATTTTCCCGATCAGATCCTTGAAATCATAGTCTACAGCGCCTTGAAAAGTAGCCCTTGCGTTGGTCAGTCCAAAAGGCATTCTTAAATACTTATAGGTTCCCCAAGGGGTGGTAAAAGCAGTTTTTAGTTGATCATCATTTTTTTACCAAAACTTGATTATATATTGAGAAGTCGTCAAGCATGGACATCATTTTTGTACTGGCGACCCTTTGCAAAAGATATTCCATGTTTGGTAGAGGACAATTGTCTTTAAGTGAAGCATGATTTATGTTTATAAAGTCTACACATATCCTAATTTCACCAATCTTCTTCCTTACAATGATTGGATTAGACACCCACGATAAATATCTGATAGGATCAATTATTCCTTCCTCAACCATCTTTTCTAACTCTTTTTGCACTTGTGGGGAAAACTTTGGGTTCATCTACCTGATTTTTTGTCTGAAGGGCTTTGTGCCATTAATGAGGGGAATAATGTGTTGTATGACATCTTCTCGGTAAGCCTTCAGATCTTCATAAGACCATGCGAAAATATCTTTGAACTCTCTTATAAGGGAAATCAATTTTTCCTTTTCATTAGTTGTTGTTCCTTTACCAAACTTAATTAGTTTTGGGGATTCCTTAGTTCTAATGTTCAATTCAATGATCTCGTCATTGATTTTTTTTAGGGTTTCCCTTTATACATGTCATTTAGATCAAACATATCTTCTAAAGGGACAATACCTTTGGGTAGGGGTCCGTCAGCTACATCGATGATCTCAATATTTTCCTTTTCACCCAATATATTTATCTGGGCTTCAAAGAACTCTCCCTCGTTTTGGAGAAAGCAAAGAAGTTGATTGTCTTTATCAAAAACTCGCCAATGTTCTAATTTGTCGAGTAACGAGGGTCTGTAATTCACTTCTACCTTGTAGAGGCCGATGTTTTTGAAAAGTTGCAAGGTGGAAGCAGAGACAACAAGGTTTCCTACCAAATTATTCTCTTCCCTAGGGATGGCTTCAATGGAAAAGTTATCAAGCTTCTTTATGGCATCCCATATGACATCCTTGTAGTGCTTCAACCTTCATGGGTTTTTAGCAACAAAATTCTTGTTGACTTGTGAAATAATTTGATCGAGTCCCCTTTTACGTGTAGGGTATTGATATTCATATCAATGGCTAGGTTAATGCCTAGGATAAGAGCTTCATACTTGGCAATGTTGTTTGTGAAGTTGAACTCGAGTTTATATGAGAAAAGGGTAGTCTCGTTATCTAGTGATCTTAAGACTATCCCTGCACCCGATTTTGTGCTTGAGTGTTCACCATAGAAATCTAGACCCCAAGATCCTTCCCTCTTTTCTTCATCAAGGAAAAGGGAGTTTGCCAAGATGAAAGTGTTGTCAATTCCTTTTTCCATAACTTGATGGGTTATATTGACATGATCCACACCATCTTAATATTTGGTCTTTTTTGGGGAAGAAAATTTATCCTCACCTTTGATGATTTTAAATTTCCTTTCTTTGTGAGGCTCTGCCAAGACTTGTTGAATGTGTTGCAAGAAATTTTATTTACCTTGTTTTGTTTCTTATCTCTTTTTGAACTCCAAGATCTTACTTGGTGGGAAAGACGTTTTTCTTAGTGTTACTTCCTTTTATTCTTCTAAAAGATTGATCACGAGACAAGCTGCCCTTTCAATTGCTTTCTCTCATTCCTCTTGTAGGTAAGTTCTGACATCAGAGGGACATTTTGGTGAGACAAAGTCATAAATATGATTAATATGAAGGGTCTATTTAAGAAATTCTTCTTTTTGGATGAGAGAGGAGTCTAAGTTTTCTTTTATTTCACATGCTCTCTCTTGTGTCTGAAAAAAAGTTGTAGGGTGTCTCCCAATCAAAACCCCATATGGGTCTTTCATGGTTGATATGTAAGACTTGAGGAAGGTATCTTTGGAAGGTTTTAATTCTTGAGGGAAACTTCTTACGAGGGTGTTAAACCTATCATTGAAATCCCTTATACTTTCCCCTGACTTTCTCTTGCAAATGTAGAGTTGGCTATAAAGGGATTGGTAATCTTTCTTCTTTCATATTTTGGTAAAGATCTTTTGAAAGAGATCCCAATTCGTTATTGTTCCTTCGGAAATGCTATCAAACCACTCCTTGGCCCTTCTGATAAAAGTGTAAGCAAATAGATTCATTAGGATATCCTCATGTTGGTCATAAGGTTCTAGAGCACGTAGGAAAGAATATTGTAAGTGATATTCAGGTGTAGTGAGATCTTCTCCTGAAAAGTTGGGGAGCCATTCCTTGAAGTCCTTTGGGATTTTATGGGGAGATACAGGGATCTTTGTTATGTCCAAAGGTTTGTGTGCCTCTTTGGCCTGTAGGTTCCATGTAGCATTTGGTGATGTGGTGGAGGCGTGGAGGTAGTAGGTGAGGATAAAGGGCTAGGCGAAGTAGATGGGAAATCATGAGAAATGGGATAGGTCAGAGGACTAGACCTTTTGGGTGAGGACTTACGGCCTTTGGAGGTTTGTTGGGGATTGGGTAGTGCCTTTTTCGGGTACACCCCATAGTAGAGTCACCAAAAGAGCTTCAGTATAATCTCACCAAGAAAGGTGGAAAATGAATGTCCCTTGGGTGGAGTTGCCAAGAAAGGTAGGGTAAAGGCTTTGGGATAGCATGTCAAAGTGTTGTTAGGGTTATGAAGAGTATTCAAAGTCCTCCCCCACAACAGTGCCAAAATGTTATCGCACAAGTTGTAGGTTGGTAAAATCCCAACCCAACCACCAATTGGTGACAAATTAAAGATAACCTACCCATTGTGACCTTAAGCAGGTGTTCCCATTACTTTAGAGGTGAGGTGATCACTTCAAGGGGGGAATCTCGGTGACCCTAGGGGGGATTGAGATGGAAAAGGATATGTATGAATGGATGCCCCTAAAGGTAAATTATAAATGGAAAGGGGAGCTTGGAAAAGGGTATTAGGAAAGGTTAAGGGTTTCCAAATGAGATGAGTGACTTGCCAAGAGTAAAGTACCTACCCGAGACACAATGAAAACCAAGGATACTTGTAATATGTTAGTTGGACAAGCAATTTAAACTTGCTGTACCTAATTAAAACAATAAACTAATCAGTATATCAATGATAAATGTTAATCAAAGAGTGTTGTAAGAGCTTAGATAAAAACAACTTGCAAGTACAAGAGTTAGAACTTAGGCTAGTTAGAGATTATGACTTAGCCTTCACTTTGACACTTAATTAGCAGTTGTTGGTTGACTAATTCTGTAGAGAAATAAAAACCCTAATGGTTGTAGCAAACTAGGTTAAGTATCAAAAAATTTATCCACTAAAAGTTAGTCCTAGTTATCCTAAAATATGGGCCTAGGTTAGTAGAGAGATAGGGAAAAGTTAGGGGTCAATCCTAGGGTTAGTTTGTGAGTTGTTAGTGTTTAGAGGGTTAGGTTTCCTGCAGAATTATGGATGTAGAAGTTAGTTGTAACAACAACAATATTTAATGGTTGAAAGGGGATGCATCAATGAGGCAAGAGAGCCAAAGGCTCAAAGAACAACTTCCAAAAGAGATGACTTCAAAACTTGAAACTTTCATGTTTACCAAGGTAACAATTTATTTCTCCAATGAAACAAGTGATGAATAGTGCCTTTAATGATTGGGTTAATGGAGTCAATAAAAGAAAAAATCTATAGGTACTACCTCCTTGGGGGTGCAAATCCTCTTACTCCCCAAGGCAAGTATCCCTAGCTAGGGTTTAGACTAAGAGGGTGTATGCACGTATACTTCTCTTAGTAAACCCTTGTTAAATCAACAATACTTAAGAAAAAATATGATGGAGACTAAGGTGGGGGCATATGCCCTTATAATTCCCACCTAGCTCTAGCAAAATAACCTTGAATTGAACACAAATGATAATGCAAATCATATTTAATACCAATTCAAGGAAAGATGCCAAGATAAACCACCACAATAGCAAGAGAAGAGCCTTCCAAGGCTAGCGCATTACTTCCACCAACCAATAACCAAGAGAAATAACCATACACAAGAGCACAAGAGAGAAAATAGACAAAGATAGAGAAAATTCCAATCCAATACTTCTCACAATGGGAGAGTTATGATTAAAAAATGAGATCTTATGATCTCTATTTATACAAAATGTCACTAACATAGTTTTTCCACATTAGCAAGGGTAAAACATAAAACACAGGGTCCACAACCCTTATCTTACCCTTGCAACCAAATAGTATTAAGCAATTCACTTTTACACAAAATAAAACCCTAAAACAAGAGGATGTCACCCCTATAGGGGATGTTTTGGCACTTTGAAGAAGTCATTGGGGTAGTAGATGGATGGCTAGGCCTCCAAAGGCTACTTGTCATTCATCCAAATCCTCACTTGATGGAATTAAAGCTTCCTTCCTTAAAAATATGCCACATTCCATTAAGTAACATCTTCACCACCAAACCCTAGCCCTCTAGGTGATGTCAAGCTTCTAAAAGTGACGTTTTGCCTCTCCTAGGAAAAATGTTTAGCATGCAAGGGCTAGGTCATGTCATCCATGATATCTTCTAGGACTCCAAATGTACATCTCTTTCATTCCGCATGCGGGCCCTTGGCATCTAACCTATGGGCTTCAAGCCCCATGCAAGCCCAATCTATACTTGTTCTCCCAAAATTGTCCACCAAATAGGTCTTGCAAAGACAAATAACCACACCCTCCAAGTATCTCAAGTCATAATATAATGGTGAGTAAATCAAATCAATAAATGAGCCACCTAAGAATGTGCATCAAATACTACCCGGTCAAACAAGTAAGTGCTCAAAGAATTTATGTGACTTTCCAAGATTGGATATGGGAGGGTTGATGATGTGTCCTATTGGGTAGATCTTTCTCTAGGTCGAGGAGTGTTTCCCAATTGATCCCTCTCTAAGCCATGCAAAGTGGATGAATTTGTTAATAATCAAGACTCACTGGGCATGGGGTTTATGACATACAAGGGGTTGTAGTGTCTCATTCATGGGTGCCTTTGTAGAGGGTGTGTGGAACCTTCGTTTGCAATGCAATCTTTCCAAGCACATCCTCTTGAAATTCTTCATTTATTTTATGTTTTAAAGGACGTGTTTAAGGCCACTGTCTTGGCATGGTGTCCAAATAATGACACTGTCACTCACAAATACCTTATGGAAATGAGAAGGTTGGCTCGTGATGAGACTCCCTTTCTCTCAGTTGTGCAAATGATGGTAATTTTATACCACTAGATACCCATGATCATTATAGGCCAGCTCGTGATGAGACCTCCTATCCTCCAACTAACCCCCTAAGCATTCTATCATTTATTCTTGTGGGTCCCCCTATTATTACAGAGAAGCATTTCATTGCTTTCTTGGGGGATCCCTGGGCAAAGCATATGGAAGGTTTATACATAGGCTTTTATATTTTTATCCAACAACAATCCCTCTGGGCCTTCAACCCCTTCTTCCCATGGAATGAGGGACAACCCCTTCTTGGGTCAATACATGCTAAAATCCCAAGAGGCAAGGAAACATGAGGTTTTAGGTGATGGAAAGTGGTAAGTATGGTTGGGAACAGTATAATGGCTCTTCAAGGGAGTTCCTAGTAGCAAACACATTCCCAAGGAAGACCACTTACTAGGGCACAATGTCAACCACCAAGGTGAAACAAGGAAAAATGCATAATGTCTAAGCATGTGTCATGAAATCTAAAGTAGTTTAAGATACAACATACTCAAAATGCCTCAAATATTGAAATAATACTCACCATAATACCTTACTTGTACCTCATGGAGCAAGGCCTAGTGCCTCTCAGAAGCCAGCTAGTGTGGTGGATTCCATATGAAAATCCTGACCTTTGTGGTGGTGAGAAGGGTCTCCATCTGTGCAAGTGGATATTGTCGGTCATGTAGTCTCTCGACACTCCATATCTACAACCTGAGGTCTAGGATACATGATCTCCTTATTTATCCTACAAAATGGGGATAACAAGGCCTAATCCCCAAGATTTCAAAAGAAGAGGATTTGTAATTTGATACAACTAGTTTGTAACTCCAAATCATATATTTACAAGGAGAAATATAGCATAATAAAACTAACTTCATATATAATAGGATAAAGTTTTTGGATAGAACCTAAGGCATTGGCAACGTAATATGAATGCATATAGAAAAAAATATTAAGCTCATCAAGGTCGTAGAGATGATTTTCACATTCATTAAGTCCATCAATTATGGACTTAAGATGTATGTGGAATTGTGTTACAAAGTTTTACAACTTCCCTGTATGTGATAAAAGTTGACAATCACCACCATTTGAAATCTACACCAACACCCCTTCAAACATAGAAACAACAACTCAAATATGATAAACTTCACCACCATTTGAAATCTACACCAACACCCCTTCAAACATAGAAACAACAACTCAAATCTAAGAAACTAAGATAAGATAAAACAATTTTCTCAATGTCCAATAAATTACCAAAATAACTGTAAAGACTTGTTTTATTGTGATCAACGTGAATTTATCCTTTGACATTATTAGATGTGGCTACAAATGTATTAGTGTCTTATAATAGGTGTCCATGCACAAGTTTACCAATGTATCGAGCTTGGAAAATCACTATTATTTTTTGAAATCCTTCAAAGTTATTTGAGCATGTTTTACATCATGCTAGAGACCATTCATGACTTAAATCGAAGGATGGTAAGGAATCACTAAAATAAAACAATAACAATTGAAATCTCTAAGCGCTATTTAATTTCCCTTTAAAGGAAAACAAATACAAAATGAAGATCATGTGTTATGATATGCACTTAAATATTTTTAAGGCACAACATACACACGAAGATATAGATGGATCCAAATGAAAGATAAATAAATATTATAATGATTTTGTTGAATCCGTAATTATACAATTTAAGCACAACTAATATGAACTATGCAATGTCTAACTAGTTAATCTATTCCAAAGGGGCATGGAATTTGAGGACTATATACTAAAATTCCAAGTTTTTCAAATCAAAAGGAAACCCTTAAATCTAAGTTTATTTAAGTTTATATATACCTTCATATGTAAAAATTGTATAACCATTGCTTATAGAAAAGGCCATTACTTTAGCCAAAAGAGAAAAAAGAAAAATTGCAAGTAGAGGCTACTAAGAAGCTCATAACCACTTCCAAATCAAAATAAGTTACACATTTCAAACGAGGAGTAAAGAAAATGACATAGTTAAAACCTTCATACCTACTAATCCTTATAAAAATTAGAGCATAAAATCACCCTCACATTCCCTAATCTATATTAACATTGTTATCAACTATGGTCTAAAGGAGACATGGAATTGACGACTACACATACACCTTAATATGAGTCAAAACCCAAGTCCAACTTTGAATCAACCTCATAACATGTTTTTAGTATGTTATAACTAGGGATCCTTCTATATCCTCAACTACAATGATGACCTTGCTTACCAAGGCACCTTGATACACATTTATGAATGAAACGAAATGAAATAAAGATTTAAAAAAAAACAAAAAACACATAGAGATATAATGAAACTTGACTTCTATTAATAAATGGAATATGTTGAAACTGTAAAAATGTAAAATGAAACAAAATCGCTTGAATGGTGGTAGCTTATCTCTGAGAAGAGATGTGACGACTATGCTCATTCGCAAGAAGATATTTACAATGAGGCTCCAAAGTCCTTTTTTAACATAAAGCATAAATGGGAAAACCCTAAACACCCAAAACCCTAACCCTGGAAGATGAAATACCAAAAGGTTTGTGAGGCCTGATGGGGTAGTTGATACGTCAACTTCCCGAGGGCATAACTTTTGCATACAAACTATGTTTGGGGCACTCGATACCATGTTGGAAAGGTCTAGCAAAAAAGAACACATTATGATTGGACCTAAGCTAGAGCCTATGGAAATTTCCTGGGCCCCGCAACGTAAAAAAAAACATCATTTAAGGCCTCAAAACGACCCTGGAAGTTCGAGACCCAAAAAGTTGTAAAAAAAAACTGCCAAAATGGAAAATTGTTCTTTGATTCATTGGAATAGGTAGGTGGCCATAGATATCCACCTAGATCATTACTCCCCCAATAGGAAGCAGTGGTTTGCATTATGTTGAGTGCCCCCATCAGATGGGGAAATTGTTGTTGAACTTGGCCCCAGGTGAGCCACTTTCCTTGGTACAAGAGCTGCCATGCTTTGACAAATCGATAAATTTGGATCCTCTGTTGGCGAGTTCCCTTAACCTAAGTGTCCATGATATGATCAATGGTGGCCTGGTCCATGCAATCATGGTTGAACTCTGTCAGTGTAAATTGCTCTGCTATATCTTATGTGTCCAATAATGGTGGAAAGTATGGCCAAAGGAGGTCCACATTGAACGTTGGGTGCAAGACAAGGAATGGGGGAATACTTAGCTCAAAATAATTGTCACTTGTTAGCTCTCCAAGAGTCACCCTAGACTGTAGATCAGGTGAGCTTGGTAACATACATGTCTGATTTTAACGAGTAGAATTTTCAATGATGGATCAATCTATGGATTGTTAACACTTGCATTCACGAGACAATTAGGAATGTATTAGTAGAATTGGATTCACATGAAATCAATCAGATACTAAATAGGTTTAAATGAATATGGAGAAGTGCTACAAGCTGTAAACTCATACATACATCAGGTACACATGAAGATAAATCTATAACAATGAAAAGGTAGATTTGCAGACTTGTATCATTAATGGAAGGAAATATAAGATTCTCTCAATCATTAAATGAAACAAGAACCATGTGAATCAATCGCCAATGACACAAATACACACAAAGTAGATATGAATAAGGAAAATCTGATTTCATTCACTGAAGAATCTAGAAATGCAGTCTTTCGGACCTCAAGCTATACAAGTCTTCTCAAGTCTTCCAGATTGAACCACCCTCTCTAGCTCATTCTAACCATTCTCTACTCTTGTACAATCAAATATATAGAACTATAGTTCATTTCCATCACACCAATTCTAACTCCAACCCCATTCCCAAAATAGAAACAGTTACAAACATAGAATGACACGTTTTAATTGATTTCCTGCTTTTCCGGAGGTGAAATTCTTAAAAATAGGCTTCAAAATGACACTTGTAATTATCAAAATATAATAGTTGTGTAAAATATGAGAACGGTGTTTGTAGATAATATCGTTCTAAAGAAAAACCTTTCTCTATTTCTTGAAATTCATCTCCAGTTGGCCGAAATATGTGTCGCAAAAACATGTCTCAAACAAGAAATCATGAAAACGGAAAAAATAGGGATCAAAGATTCTTTCGAATATCCCAATCTATGACACTTGTGTAAAAAATGAAAGAGGTTAATGTTATTGGGTCCGTTCTTGACAGTAACCTCCTTTGGATTTTGAAAATTCATTCTGGTTCACCCAACAATGCTCCTGGAAGTCATCTGGTCAAAAATACCAATTCAACAGTCTTACAACATAGTTTCCACAACACATTTTGTAGCTCATTTCGTAGTGCCTGATCCAGTTTGTAGTGCCAAAGTAAAATCAAGTATCCAAACCCTTTCCTGACCTTCAAACAAGACAAAAAATTTCATGGAGTACCTGATGGCAATGAGGTTGATGCTGGTAACTTTAGATTTGCACTCAGATGCCTACAACCTATCCAACCTACAACCCTCTTCTTCCACCAGTTTGTAGTGCTAGATCAAACATAGCTTAAACTTTAGACCAAGTTTATACATAGCCTTATTCATTTTGAAACCAAATCTAACTTTATGATTACAACCTAAAGACTCAACACCTATGTTATATAAACCTTATGACTCAAAAACAAAACCAAGGTGATTTGTTTGACCCATACAATATTATGTGTTAACATTTGTCTCCACAGGGGATGGCATGCTCCCTGTGAGCTGCCAAGAAAATGTAGTTCCATTTGCCTTATCCATTGGGCTATGGATTCATCTGTGCAACTAGCCTCTAAAACACTGCCAAAATATGCCACTTATTTAAGCAAACTGACTAATAAACCTGTTGCAAACTTAAGGAAAGAAAATTCTCTAGAAGCGAGCTTATTTCCTACACTACCCTACATCTAACCAGATCTCCAATTTGATCAGGTAAATGAAGATTTCCACAACAACCATTCAAATAAATTTAGGACTGAAATGATCTCATCTCTGCCACTAATCAATAGAGAATAAAAAAAATATGATAACAATGATTGAAACTCCTTCAGAGAATCATGCTCACCTTTGAGTGTTGATGAGACAATGAAATCTGAAAATGTCATAGAGAATATGAAAGGTATGACTCCAACAAGGCTTCTACTAGATCCTCAAAACCATAGTCACAAAATATCTTGATCATCAAGAATGGCAGTTTCCTCTTCATAAACATGATCATATGATAATTGCATAGCAGGACTTAAAGCATTATGACTATGATCAACTAAAATCATATAGTTATCTATGCAATCATCCACTACTGTATGCTCAAACTGATTTTGAAAATGAACATAAGCATGATGTACATCCCAATTAATGGAAAAATTTGAAAACTTTGAAGAAACTGTCAAATGTTGTCCCAAATCTGATTCATACTTACATTCTTGTAGTTGTTCATGTGCATGCATATTTTCAAAGTATGCCTTATCTCGAATCCTCTTGCAAGCCTGGATGTTTTTTTCAACTTCTTCAACATCCTCAAACAAGTGTCTTAAAGATGAAGATTTTCTTTCTCTCGAGAGAAGGACAAGCTCTGAATGTTGAGCCATTACATAGTACACCATGCAGTAGCCTCGGAAGGCTGAATCTCCAATGGAATATTATAATAAACACTATAAAACCTCCCATTGAAGACAACCATAGATTTTTCTTCCCCTCTCCTCAAAGCATTAAAATCAGCGAGGTACTGATCAAGGGACTTATTCTCACCCCAATACTTTAAAAAAACATAATGAACGTCATTCCATCAACTAAATGAACCAACTTCCATATCTCTAAACCATAAAGCAACCTCCCGAACTAAATATTTCAAAAATAATCTCATGATAACATCTTCATGCATAATTTCCATATTATCAACAAAGTTCTCAAAGGCTCCCAAATGTTTCTTAGCTGTAACATTATCCTCTCCAGTAAACCAGGGAAGATACTCAACAAATTTGGGAGGATAAGGATGGAGGTGAGATGGCCGCTTGAGAGGTTTAAACATCTTCTGCTTGACTCTAGACTGAAAATCCATGGGTTGAAAATGAGGCTTAACAAACTGATTACAAAGCTTAGTAGTGATGGTAGTAGGTGATAAGATCCGAGAAGGAGATAAATCAGTTTTATCATCCTCACGATTACAAGG
>ML776595.1:1429488-1460657 GCA_009831015.1 Picea engelmannii | reverse complement strand
AAGGGTTGGGGCTACCTTTTCCCTGCTTCTGTTGTGAGGAATTCACAGATCCAAATTCCTGCTTCTTCTGTTTAAGTTTTTGTTCCATTTTGACAACATATCAATAATCCACGCCTAGTGATGAGATGTCCAAAAACTCCATTTCTGTTTGGATGTATCTATGCATACCACTGCGATACTTGAGCACCAAATTTCATTTGGAGTCTTTGATACCAAGCTTGGTGCGCAAGGTATGGAAGACATTTGTGAACTCCAACACTATCCGGTCGCTTTCCTACCATTGTGTGGTCCATCTTGTATATTGGTCATTGTAGATTCCAACAGGGTAGTATTGTTCCTTCATAGAATCCCTGAAAGAACCCCAAGTGGGTACGAACAAAAACATTGCCGATTCTTCTGTGACCTTTTGTTCACAATAAGTCTCCCACCAATCCTTGACATGGGGGACAACCTTAAGGAGTGCAAAGGTAATCTTTTCTCTATCAGAAAAATAATGGACAAAAAAAATACCCTTCTAGTTGATTCAACCATTTATCTAGAGCATATACATCTATCTAAACTTCAAATATAGGAATAGCAAAACTCACTTGTACCTTGAAGGGGGTGGCGCCTCCAAAGTGGTCACTTGACGAAGATGCATTGACTGTTGGCAGGTGTCGAAGAATATGGGAAAAATTATCCATCATCTTGTTCCTCTGTTGCACGAGGGCTTCCATGAGAAACAACTTGATATGATCTCCTACTTCCTCGTCTCTCTTTTCTTCTGCCATGGAATACTGCTTGGGTTGGCGAGAGCGGTTTTCCTCAAGAGAAACTAACTTGAGACCCAACTCTCTATACCTTGACCTCGTCGGGGACATGCACTAAAAAACAAGGAGATGCCCACTCTGATACCATTGATCCAAATTTATGAATGAAACGAAATGAAATACAGGTTTATAACAAAAACACATAGATATAGTGAGACTTGAATTCTATTAATAAATGGAATATGTTGAAACTGTAAAAATGAAGACTGAAACAAAATCGCTTGAATGATGGTAGCTTATCTCTGAGAAGATATGTGACGGATATGCTCATTCATAAAAATATGTTTACAATGAGGCTCCAAAGACATTTTTAACATAAATCATAAATGGGAAAACCACAAACATCCAAAACCCTAGCCTCGGGAGATGAAACACCAAAAGGTTTGTGAGCCTCGATGGGGGTAGTTGATACGTCAACTTCCTGAGGGCGTAACTTTTGCATACGAACTCCATTTGGGGCACTCGGTACCCCGTTGGAAAGGTCTATCCAAGGAGTACACATTCCGACTAGGCCCAAGCTAGAGGCTATTACTTGGGCCCCACGATGTCAAAAAATATTGTTTAGGGCCTCAAAATGACCTCGAAAGTTCGAGACCCAAAAAACTGTAGAAAAACTACCAAAATGGAAAAATGTTCTTTGAGGCAGTGGAATAGGTGGGTGGCCACTGATATCTACCTAGATCACACTTTAAGTTTATTTTATACATAAAAGAAAACAAGGCTTGTGTCATGATTGATCCAAGAAATACCCTTTGTAAATTAGAAAAAAAATAGAAAAGCAAATGACTAGGTCTCCACATGGATCCCTTTGAATACTTCCTTGCCAATATTTGCATCCAACAACATTTTAAGTGAGAAGGAATTGTCCACAAATTTGAGATACAAGTAGGGACTCCAAGATAAAAAAAAATTGATGTATAGATGTAAGTGAGGTTGATATTATACCTATACTATAGTGGCTACAATCCCTCGGGACCTATCATGTCAACCATCAAGAGTTTTATTCTTATAGCCAATAAAATTCAGAGTACCTTATCAAGTCCTTTGAATCTAATTCTGCGAAAAATGGAATCTTCTAAGCATATGGATAAGCTCATTAGAAAAGGACACTACCAATTAATGGATCACTTCTAATGCATTAATTCAACTTGCATCTTAAGAACCAACTTTTAGTATTTTTCAAGATACTACAAAAATACAAGGTTCTTTTCTAGGACATTACCAAATAACTCCCTCTTGAGAGGACTATGGAACATATCGTTGAGATTTTCCTTATAAGACATCCATGGTTGTATTCTTTTACTGCTATGATAATTTTTAGCACACTAAAATAGATAAGACCCGTAATTAATTATGGTTACCCATAGCGTTCCAACCCATTCTAATTTTTCTATCTAAATGGCCTTTTTAAAAACAGATTACTAAAATTAATCCTTGTCACATGAGAAACGAGATGGTTCTATACCAAGTGGAATTTGAATTCATTACCTATAAATTAAAAAAAAAAAACATTATAGAACCCACAAAAAAGCTGTATCACTCAGAATTTCAAAGTTCACAACCAATGTTGATCTTGTTGAACACATCATGCAACACCACTTTGTACTAGCTTTGATTCATCTCACAGTCCATTGTTGCATCATAATTCACCTATAAACGAACCCACAAACATTGATCACCATCTAATTTGATATGCATATGAGAAAAAATAACAAAATATAAGGACTCAATGAAACATAATTATAAATTGTTTAAGGGTCAACCTCATTAATTGGCTCATGACATGACACTTTTGTTACTATCTTGAAGCTTCTCTTGGCTTTGAGAATGCTTTATTCTCTTCTAACGAGGTTGACCACAAGAAGGTGGAAGTTCATATGACCAACAAAAATGAAAAAGGTTATGGAAAAATATACGTAGATCAATAGTTTTCCAATAAAAAATGGATTTGAATCTTATGTTGTTGTGTGCACTGCATTTGTTGACTTATATGCCAAATGTGGGAGTGTTAACATTTCCCAAAAACTATTAAAATTAACGTGGATATGGTGTGTCATGGAATTCGATCAAATTTTCTACTTAGTCCTAGAACATCCACTACCATGAAGCATTGATAATCTTCTATGCAATGCGCAGTTGCAAATAATAAAATCCAACTCAATTACCATCATCAATATTTTGTTGTGTGATACCCTTTATTAGTGCTAGAACAAGGAAATAAAAATGGTTTCCTTTAATATTCTACAATTAATATAGAAATAAATATTTTACATGTAACTAAGAGAAGGTTCATTCATCCCTTGTCCATGATATTTGTATTGTTTTCCATGGATCCTTTTGGATACTTCCTCATTAACATTTACATCCAAAAACACATATAGTGAGAAGGCATTGTCCACAAAGTTGAGATACAAGTAGGGACTCCAAGATAAATTGATGTAGGAGCATCATTCCTAAATAGAACTTTTGACCTCTAGAAGGTCAATTAAGTATTTAAGTATTTTCCAAAGGGAATGGTTTCCTTGAATTTAGATTCAGAAGATATGATTATCTCAAATAAAGGATCTTTTTCTCAGAATTAGAACGTAATCGCCGTTTTGGTTGATAGTTTGGATTTTAAACTAATTTTAGTTGATTTGATCCATCCTTCACAGAACTTGATCGATCAACTTCATTGAGTATTAAAACCAAGTATGAGCATTGTGAAAGGCGAATTTTTGGAGTGATTTTAAAGTATGAATAAATAATTGTGTTTTATTTAGCATACATGCATGTAACCCTCATCTCTAAGTTTCGATCCATATCCAGCTTAAGTAGAATGGAAACCTATTCATGTACCTTAGTGAATAATTAATTGGATTCAGTTTTTTTTGTTGGATATTGTATTCTGTCATCAGGTTTTTGGGCGTTGAGAAATACCCATTAACAAAATCCTGTAACATTCCAACATTTTAATGCATGCAAGAATGCAATCTTGTGATGGTCAAATACATGCTAAGATGCGATCTACCTTTTTGAGCTTCGTGGTGATAGATATTTGAATGATTTTGTGACTGGGATCCGACTCAATGGGCGACTTTCTGTTGGAGCTGTAATTCAGAACTTGGTTTCAATTAAAGGAACTAAATCCTGTAACAACACATTTTGGTAACGTTTTGCAACAGTCTCTTGTAACATTGGTGCTTATATTTTGGTTTAGAAAAGGACAGAGTTGAGATTAGAACATTTGGTTTTTGAGAGAGGATCCGAGAAAATAACCATCAAAGGAAAAGGCGCCAACCACCAAAAATGGAGAATACAAAAATGGGATGAAAACAGAGTTTTCAATAGTCAGAGTACATAAATAAATCCAGTTAAAGAAGAGGTATATGAAAGGGAGACTATTCTTTTCGCCTGCACCATAAGTGGTATCATAGAAAGAACGAGTTCTTGTTAAGAGGTAAGAGGAACTTCTTTGTCAAACCATGGCATTCAGAGTTCGTGGAAGAGGTCAAGGTCGAGGAGGACGACCTATTGCAAATGCATAAGTTATGGAGGAGACGAGGAACCTGCAAACAAGATTAGAAGCCATTGAAACTGCCTAACAACATGATCCTGAAACATGAGATCTCAGTGAACAAGAGGAAGAGTCTCCAACAGAAGGAGAAGAGCATGCCGAAGAAGTTGTGTAGATCATACTGTTCAGATCAGTCTTAGGAGCTAGTTAAAGGTTGAGGACAGAGGTGCCAACGTACAATGGTAGCCTGGATGTGGAAGAATTGATCGATTGGATCAATGCCTTAGACACATACTTTAATTATGAGGAAATTGATGAAGAAGAGCGAGTGAAATTCCCTGTCACGAAGCTGAGAGGACATGCATCTCTTTCGTGGGATGGAGTGCAAGAAGAAAGGAGAAGCCAAGGAAAAGCAAAGATCAATAGTTTGAGCAGGATGATAGCTAAACTTAAAGGTAAGTTCCTTCCAAAAAATTACCAGTTGTCTTTGTTTAGAAAGATGCAAAACTTGAAGCAGAGGTTAATGACTGTCAAAGAATACACTGAAGAGTTCTAGAAAGTAAATATTAGAGCAAAGCATGTAGAAGATACTTCTGAGAGAGTTCCTAGGTACATGAATGTCCCGAGGTTTGAAATCCAAGATGAAATGAGTCTACTGTCACCTAAAACTGTAGAGGAGGCATTTCAATGAGGAGAAGTTGGCCAAGAAAAGCCAAGGGAAAAATCGTGGTGTGTCCAGAGGAAAAGGGAAACAAAGAGGAGGAGGTAAGCCTTCACATGCTAGTAGTTCGGAGCAGGAAGAGTAGGCAACTGAAAGTAATGACTTTAGAGGAATAATACCTTACTCCAGAGGCAGGGGGAGAGGTAGATACTTTCAGGTAAGATGTTATAAGTGCAATCAGCTAGGTCATAAGTCTTATGAATGCCCAGAAAATTCTATAGGACAAAGAAATATACAGATTGTACAGGATGAAGATGAAGCCATAGGTGGGGAACCAAATGCTGAATTTCCAGAGGCTGGAGAAGCTTTATTGATGAACATGGTTTTGCTGAAACCAAACAAAGAAGTACATGAACCTACTAAAAGGAAGAAATTGTTTAGAACAATAGCAAGATAAAGGGTAAGTGTTGCAAATTAATTATTGATAATGACAGTACTGACAATCTGTTGTCTACAGAGATGGTGGATAAGTTGGCGTTGGAAAGGATTGTATAACCTACTCCCTATAAAGTATCATGGCTGCAGAAAGGCCATCAAGTGTTGGTGAATGAATAGTGTAAAGTAGAATTCCAGACCAAGTATTGTGTGATATTATGCCCATGGATATCTGTCATGTTCTATTGAGAAGACCGTGGCAATTTGATAGGAATGTGACATATGATGGGAGGAAGAACACTTACACTTTTGAGAAGGATGGGAGGAAGCATACCCTTATACCGTTGAAGGATGAAAAAACAGAAGGGCAGGACAGTCCAAAGGTGATGATGGTGAATGGTAAGGAGTTGTTGCATCAAATTCAAGATGATGAGGTAAACTTTGCTTTGATTGGTAATCCTAAGGTCAATTTGAAAAATACTAGATTAGATGATTTGCCTATGGAAATTCAGAAATTGTTAGATGAACATGCTGATATAATTGTAGATGACTTAGAAAATGAGTTACCATCAGTAAGAAGTATAAGTCATCATATTGATTTAATTCCTAGAGCAAGTCTAGCAAATAAAGCAGCCTACAAAATGAACCCAAGAGAAAATGAAGAGATTAGACATCAAGTGTAGGCACTGTTGGAAAAAGGGATGATCAAGGAAGTTTGAGCCCATGTGCTATACCTATGGTGTTGAGCCCAAAGAAAGATGGAGGATGGAGAATGTGCATTGATTCCATAGCAATAAACATGATCACAATTAGGTATAAATTTCCTTTACCATGCATGTATGATTTAATGGATTGTTTGAGCGGTGCCAAATATTTTTCAAAAATATACTTAAAGAGTGAGTGTCACCTAATTAGGATAAGAGAGGGAGATGAATGGAAGACAACTTTTAGAACAAATGATGGACTGTATGAGTGGTTGGTCATACCTTTTGGCTTGACAAATGCACCCAACACATTCATGAGACTCATGAATGAAGTTCTCAAAAATTTTATTGGAAAATTTGTGATTGTGTATTTAGATTATATCCTTATTTTTAGTCAAATAAAAGAAGAACATCTTAGGAATTTGAGATTGGTTTTAAAAAGATTGATGAGAAACTTGTAATAAATCTAAAAAAATGTTCCTTCATGAAGAAAACGCTGATTTATCTGGGTTTTGTAATATCTCAAGAGGGATTGAAGATGGATCCTAAGAAGATTAAATCTATTACAAAATGGCCTTCTCCAAGGAATATCTCTGAGGTAAGAAGCTTACATGGGTTGGCAAGTTTTTACAGAAATTTCATTAGAAAGTTCAGTGGTATATGTGCTCCAATTGTTGAAACCATTAAAAAGGAACAAGAACCATTCAAGTAGACAATAACAACTGAAGGAGGATTCATATTATTGAAGGAGAAGATCATTGAGAAACTAGTTTTAAATCTTCCAGATTTCCATAAACTATTTCAAGTTAAGTGCGATGCAAGTGGGATGGTCATTGGTACTGTTCTTTGTAAAAATGAGAAGCCTATTTCCTATTTTAGTGAAAAGTTGAATGAAGCCAAACAAAAGTATTATCCYTATGATAAAGAGTTCTATGCAGTGATACAAGCTCTGAAGAAATTGAGACATTATCTCATGCCCAAGGATTTTATTTTATATATTGACAATCATGCTTTGCAGTTGATCAATAGACAAGAAAAAATAAATAAAAAATATGCCAAATGGGTAGAATTTATGCAAAATTTTACATTTATTCTTAAGCATATCAATGGACATACTAACAAAGTTGTAGATGCTTTGAGCAGAAGATGTTTGGTTTTGCAAGAATGTCAAGTAATTGTTTTGGGATTTGAACATCTCAAGGAAATGTATAAGGAAGATCCATATTTCAAGGACGCTTATGAAGCATGTGAGAACTCAATAAGAAGAGATAGAATTCATTGGATAGAGTATATATTACATGAGGGGTTATTGTTCAAAGGAAGCCATCTATGTATCCCAAAGTGTTCAATGATGGACAATCTGCTGCAAGAGAAGCATAGTGGAGGATTGGCTAGTCATTTTGTACATGATAAGACCTATGTTCAACTAAGTTCTTTTTGTTTCTGGCCAGGTGCGAGATCTGATGTTAAAATTTTTGTGGAGAAATGTAGAATATGTCAACATGCAAAAGGAAGACATCAAAACATAGGTTTGTATCAGCCACTACCAATACCAAGAAAACCATGGGATGTTGTAAGCATGGATTTTGTCTTGGGATTTCCTAGAACTCAAAGAGGAAATGATTCCATTTTTTCCATTGTTGATAGATTTTCCAAAATGACACATTTTGTATCATGTTATAAAACAAGTGATGCAATTCATATTGCAAATTTGTTTTTTAAAGAAGTTATAAGGCTACATGGTCTTCCCAAGAGTATAGTTTTAGACAGGGATACCAGGTTTGTTGGACACTTTTGGAAGACATTATGGAAAAATTTAGAAACAAATATTTGTTTTAGCTCAGCCTATCATCCACAAACAAATGGACAGACTAAAGTTGTTAACATGAGCTTGGGAAACATCTTGAGGAGTTTGGTAAGTGAGCACCCAAAACAATGGGATCAAGCTCTTCTACAAGTTGAATTTGTATACAATGAATCACATAACAGAAGACAAGGATTGAGTCCATTTAAAATTGTGTACGGGATGCACCTGAGAGGCATTTATGAGCTCATAAATCTAGGAAAGGTAGAACTAAAGAGTGCTAATGCTAAAAATTTTGCTACAGCTATGTAATCATTACATGAATAGGTTAAAGGGAAACTACAGGAAAACAATCACAGGTACAAGTAGAAAGCCGATTTGAAGAGAAGGGAAGTGAATTTTTTAGTTGGAGATCTAGTCTTAGCACATTTGAGATAGGAAATATTTCCAAAAGGAGAATATAATAAGTTAAAACTAAGAAGATTGGACCCTATATAATTTTGAGGAAATTTTCAGCTAATGCCTATAAGATTGAGTTTCCATTTGACATTGGAATCTCATCAATATTCAATGTTGCATATTTATATCGTTACAAGGAAAATGAAGTAGACAATGAGCTTAACAGTGGGAAAACCAATCCAACGGCTGAAGTAGTTACATACAACATAGCATTTGCAAATGGAGAAGATTATGGAGAAGAAAGTGGTCAAGTAGTTACATACAACATAGCATTTGTAAATGGAGAAGAAAGTGGTCAAGAAGACCAGGGATAACGAATACTATGAATATTTGGTCAAATGGAAGAACCATCTAGTAGAAGATGTTACATGGATAACTGCCGCAAACATACAGAAAAATGCCGGTAATGTTGAAAAGCTCATGGACATGATTCCATGAACAAATCTGTTCCTTGGGAGTATGATGTAGGAGCATCATTCTGAAATCAAACTTTTGACCTCTAGAAGGTCAATTAACTATTTTCTAAAGGGAGTGGGTTCTCTAAATTTAGATTTAAAAGATACGATTAGCTCAAATAAAGGATCCGTTTCTAAAGGGAGTGGGTTCTCTAAATTTAGATCTAGAAGATACGATTAGCTCAAATAAAGGATCCGTTTTTCATAACTAGAATGTAATCTCCGTTTTGGTTGTTAGTTAGGATTTTAAACTAATTTTAGTTGATTCGATCCATCCTTAACGAAACTTGGTCGATCAACTTCATTGAGTATTAAAACCAAGTCCGAGTATTGGGCGTTGAGAAATACGCATTCACAAAATCCTGTAACATTCTCGCATTTTAATGGATGCAAGAATGCAATCCTGTGACGATCAAATACATGCTAAGATGCGGATCTACCTTTTTGAGCTTCATGGTGATAAATATTTGAATGATTTTGTGACGGGGATTTGACTCATTGGGTGAGTTTTTGCTGGAGTTGTAATTCATAACTTGGTTTCAGTTACGGGAACTAAATCCCATAAAAACACATTCTGGTAACGTTTTTCAACACTCTCTTGTAACATTGGTGCTTAAATTTTAGTTTAGAAAAGGACAAAATTGAGATTAGAACATTTGGTTTTTGAGAGAGGTTCCGAGAAAATAACCATAAAAGGAAAATCCATCAAAATAAATACTTATTGTATGTCATATGTTGAGTTGCACATGTACCCATGATCCAAGCATCCTCAAAATCATTTCTGAAAGAGTAAGTTATTTGAACTTTGTTTGTTATTTTTGTCATAATTTTCATTTTTATCTGTATTTGTAGATTGTGCGGAAGAAGATTATTTTTGTTTAGCTAACTTTTCATAAGGAATGTGACAATCAAAGGCGTAATGTCCAATCTTATTACAACAAAAATAAGTTATTGTTTTCTTACCTCTTCCTTTTCCAGTTGATGGTGATTGGTTTTGTTCTTCTTCTTTGGAATCTTTCTTAGTCCAAGACATATTATCTCTTCCTCTTCCTCGTCCTCTTTCTCTACCTCTTCCTCGGCCTTGACCACAAACTCGATTTGAATATTGAGATGTATTATATTGATGTTCATTTGCTTTATGCTCATTTACTTTGGTAGAAAAAACACCTTTTTCAGTAGTGCTTGTGTTTGTGCTTGCAATCAAAACATCCTCTCCTTATTGTTGTTTCTTACCAAAAGTTTTATCATGAATAGCTAGTAGCTCACTAAGTTGATCAAAAGTTGTTTTTTCCAACTTATATGTAATATGTAATGTTTCCAAGAAATTCTTGTATGATTCTGGAAAACCCGAGATCAAAATTGTAACCATCAAGCTATCTTCAATTTTAGCAAAACATGCCTTTGAAATCTCTTGCTTAATATTTTTGAGTCTTGAAATATATTCCAGTACATCTCCCCCAACAACTAACTTTTGTTGCAATAACTTTAATTGAAGATTCGACTCTTTAGCTTCAGTTTGTGAATCAAACAAATCTTTAAGTGTTTTCCAAGCTGACCAAGAATCACTACAATTTTCAATGTGCACAAAAACTCCATCATACATAGTACTTTGAATTAGTGGTAAGGCATTTTCATGTTTCAACTCTCATCTTGCTAATGGAACAATATGAGTTGGTTTTGTAGGTTGTTCATTACAAATTCCTTTTTGTAATTCATTATAAATGAGAGTGCTCTGAATGTGTCGACTCCATGCTTTATAGTTCTTTGAGCCTTCTAATTTGTCAGAATCATTAAATATGCTAATGATTTTAGACATTGTTGAGTTGTAAGTACAATTACAACTTATATCACCAAAAGAAAGAAAATAATATGCACCTTATATCTTAAAAAAAAAAAAATGCCTTATAACGCCAAAAACGTATTTGATGCACCTTATAAACCAAACGCTCCTTATATCACCAAATAATATGCAATAATTAATAAATATTTGCAAGATTATTTGTGAATGATTGTAATGGACACCTTATATCACCTTAATTGTATTTGTGATCATCTTATATCACCTTAATCATATTAATGAACACCTTATATCACCTTAATTGTATTTGGGTTGTTGTATCATGAAGTAATGAACCATAAAAGGAGAAAAATTTGTGCACATGATACACCACACACCATACAAAGAGATCTATTGGGGCTTGACTTTGATCCACAAATAGTCTCATAAAAAAATGATTGATTGAGCTTTATTGTGCTCTAATCAACACTTAATAATAGAAAATGATGTGTTATCCATACAATCCTCACTTTACTTTTTCAAAATGATGTGTTCTAAACTTTACTAACCCACTTTTACATTCATAATAAGCATATTGATATTAACTTTCCAGTGAAAAACCACTCAATGCAAATTTTAGGGTTTATGACTCACCAATAGACCAATCTTCCTTTGTCAAATTAGATATTTAGATTTCTCTTCCTTTTGCAGGTCACATCGCTCTTCCTTTTGCAGGTCACATCATTCTTCCTTTTAGATTGCTTGTTGGATCTTTCAAACAACAAAACGCTTCTATAAGTGGTAGCTTCAATTTGTCACAAAATAGAGACTAGTTCGTTTTCAAACATTAAAATTAATTACAAGTCGAGACTATAATTGTTGTAAACTACATATTTCATTGACTCTTTCTACAAGAAATATTTCAATAATGAAACTTTTGCCAAGATAAAAAGAGAGACCACATAGTAAATGGTGATGATGCATACAATAAAAAAAGGAAATGGGAACCAGGAGAAGAATGGTCATTTCATAGATCCAATACAGAACTGGATGTTGAAATTTTGGTATGCTTGTTTAAATAATTCTTTCGCCCAAGAGATTGGAGAATATTCTGATAAACGCTTTGAGGACAAATCTGATTCTATTTTTCTTTTTTCTCTCTCTTTTATTGAAAGAGAACAAATAATTGATCTTTCTCTTCGTTGCTCAATCTCCGTTTTATTTCTTNNNAATGGATCTTCACAAAGATCTTTTTCAGGTTCCCAATACTTATTTTCGGTTGAAATGAGAGTCGAATCGATCTTCGAATTGATATCTTTCTCATCCTTTTCCGAATGAGTTTCACTCGGTCCTTGATTCTCCGAGATCATCTCATCCTTCTTGTTCATGTTCCTGTCATATTCTGAATTGAAATTAATGGGATCAGAATGTTCTATGGATTGATTGTAAGATCTTTTCAATTGGAAAGACAGGAAAAGATGCGGAAGTATCGACAATGTTGCATCATTGTCACCCAACCACAGGCATTCACATATGCCACCCCCGAACACACTAACATATACTTAGCATAATTATGGCAAGCCTACTCTAGAACCAACATATAAACCCTAGCTGCTAACTGCAACAACAACTCAAAACAAGTAGAGCGCTCCTTCTCCAAGGGTAGCGCACAAGAGAAAGAGAGTCTCCATATCTATAGAACAAGTACCATACACAACTGCAGTAGCCGCAGTTGCACTACTCTCTCAAACTTACACCATACATAGCAAGAATATCACCAAGAGTATCACCAAGAGAATCACCAAGAATGCCACCAAGAGTGAGACCAAGACCAAGAGATGACCATGTGCCCTTATTCCTCCTTTCATCTACAATTGTAACTACAACTGCATCTCTCCATAAGACTTGCGCACTAACTGGGTGTAGAAATGAGCTAAAACATCCTCTATTTATATTAATCTATCCATTGACTTTTCTAGCTGGGCCGACCTGACTTTCTGGTAATTATATTTTATGTTTATCTTTTTCTTGTGGAGACGACTTGTATTTCTGGAAGATAATATTCTAATATTATTTATTCTACTAGGTCGACTTGTCTTCTGGGGTTTCCACACACCTGTTTAATGGTTTACTTGCTTCCGAAATATTCTATTCTAAGTCATAGGTTACATGTGGAGGTTAATACCTCCCGCAACTACCAAAACATAAACACTCCCTCTTAGCTAGGGAGGTATTAACTAAGATGTTCTTCATGTAGTGGTATCAAACACATCCATCCATCTCACATGGCATGGGAAATACTTGACACATGGTCTTGCAAACTGGTCTATAGGTAGCATCACCATAGCCACATAGGCTATCATCTGATCAAACATATCATGTAACAAGTATCACCATCATAGTCGCACATTAGACATCTAGCTGGAAAACACCTCCAACACCACTGGTTGGCCCTCCAACTAGTAACCTCCGATGCTACTGATCAACACTCTAACTGGGAATCATTTTCGACACTACAGATTGACATTTAGTTCATACTGAACTAGTAACTCGTCATCTCACATAGAATTAGACTAAAAAATTTAACACCCCTTCTTAACGAGGAAGGTATTTCTCTTGGCACGATCATCATCATTGTTTCTATGCTTCTTCACACCTCGATCATTGTCCCGTTGTCAATCATGGATCTATATGTCATATGAAGTTCTGCACTTTCACTGGAGTAGCGTACCAACCTTCATTGGAGTAGCATACCAACCTGTTCTGGGGTAGTATACCGGCTTGGGTTCGAGTAACATACTAACCTGCGCTGGGGTAGCATACCAGACTGTGTTGGAATACCAACCTGAATCGGGGTAGTGTTATAGCACAAGTTGTAGGTTGGGAAAAGCCCAACCCAACCACAAAAGCAAGTTCTACAACTTGGGAATCCTACACCCAATGTCACCTCGATGTAGGTCCCGCACTTGGGGGGTGTTTAAGGTCACTCCTGGGAGGCGATCCCATAAACCCTAGGGGAAAATAGAAGGATGAAGGGAATTGTAAAGAGAAGTACCCTATAAGGTCAAGTGATGGAAGAAATGATTGGTTGGAAATGGTAAGTGAAGAGAGGTAAATGGATACCAAGTGAAGAGATAATTTCTGGTGCACCTGTACCTGCCCGAAACACAAGAAAAGACACCTTGCAATGCTATGTGTTAGTATGGATCAAAAAGTTAAGTTTTTGTCCCTAATTTGCACCGGCGGATGAAAGTTTATATCAGCAAATAAATTATCCAAACCAACATACAAAGCACAAGATCAATTGGTAATATCATCAATGAATTTAGTAATCAATTATGACATGAGCATAGCACTTTAAGACTGAATAAAGCTAGCTGTTATAAAATGATTTTCTGTAGTAAATTATCAGCCTTATGGCTGTATCATTCAATGCCATGCAACAGCTAAATCAACTATAGAAAAATCCCCAAAACTAGCTTAAATAGTGCACCCTAGTTAGTGGAATTAGTGGCTAAAAAATGGAGGAATGTTAGGGGCTAGTTAGTGAGATATTAGCACCCAGGGTTAGTGATTTTCTGCATCCTAATGGCTGTATACATTTTTTTTAGTATAACAATGATAAATTATGGAATAAAAGGGACGCCCTAAGGGAAGAAAAAACCCCAAGGCATCAAGATCATTATCCAAAAGAGAAAGCTTGTAAAGGTTGAAATTTCACATTTGTCGAGGCAAAATTTTTGTATCTCCAATGCAAATTAAAATATGATTAGTGCCTTACTATTAGGTTTATGGGGTCAATGAAATAAATGGCTTGGCTAAGCGCTTGGGGTTGTACGCCCTTGTAGTTCCCTAGTGTAGCTAATTCAATCTAGGAGATGCCAAGAGGGTGTACGCCCTTGTAGTTCCCAAGTGTAGCTAAATCAATCTAGGAGATGCCAAGAGGGTGTTCGCCCTTGCACTTCTCTTGGCACAACATTGAAAAATACATTTGAACTTGAAAAGAAAAACTTAGATTGAACTGTTTGATCCACAAATCCCTAGGGGTGTAAGCCCTTTTACTTCCTAGGGTTTGCAAAACAAACCAAGGTGACCTTGGAGGGTGTACGCTCTTGTTGTTCTCCAAGACAACTTATAAAAAATGACCTTTCTTAAGCAAGAGAACATACCTTGGGGAGGGTGTATGACCTTATACTCATCCAAGGATTCTAACCAACAATGATTATGGGAAAAAGCAAGACAAAAGACAATAAATGCATATTTTCCCTTACCAATTCCATAAAAAGCTAGTTCAAACCCTAATCTTCCAAGTTAAGTCCATCCACATCCATAAGAAAGAGTCTCCAAGCGTAGTGCATCACTTTTCACCATCAATATAAAAGATAAACCATAACAATTGCAAAATATAGATGAATTGCTCCAAGAATAGCAAAAATTTAAGCTAAGTATCCTTATCCACAAGGGAAGAGCTATGATAAAAATGAGATCTTATGATCTCTATTTATACAAAATGTAGCTAACATGGTTTGTCCACATACTTTAGGGTAAAACACAATATTATGGGTTAACAACCCTAATCTTTCCCCTTTTACAAAATAATATTAAACAATTCCTTTAAAAGTTCACTTTTGCACAAATAAAACCCTAATTTAGAATGGCGTCACCCCTCTAGGGGACGTTTTGGCATTAGGAGAAAGTTGTTGATGTAGGAGGAGGGTGTCTAGGCTTGCCAACTCCACGTTTTAAGCATCCAAATATATTCCTTCAAGGTCAAGACCTCAAACCCCTCAAAACGTCCAAGCACAAAAGCATATCATCTCACCACCATGCCCCAACCCCCAACACATGACGTCATGTTCAAAAAGAGGACGTTTTTCCCCTCCTGGGAAAATCCTTTGGAGAACTAGGGTTGGGCTATGCCATCTAAGTCAACATCAAGGAATTCCAAAACCGATCTTTCTCATCCGGCATGGGGGGCCCTGACATCCAACCCGTGGGCTTGTAGCCCCATGGAAGCCCAAGCTAGGCTTGTTCTCCCAAAACTGTCCACCAAATAGGTCCTGCAAAGACAAATGAACATGCCCTCTAAGGATCTCAAGTCATAACATCATGATAAGTGATTCCAATCAATAAATAAGTCATCTAAGCATGTGCATCAAATATCACTATATCAAACAATTAACAACTCAAAGACACTATGTGACTTGTCAAGCTTGAATATGGGAGGGTTGACGAGGTGTCCTATTGGGTAGATCTGTCCCTAGGTCAAGGAGATATTCCAAGAGATCCCTCTCTAAGACATGTAAATTGGATGAGGTGGTTGGGGTCAAGACTCAATGGGTATAGGGCTCATGACATATAAGGGGTTGTAGTGTCTCATTCATGGGTGCCTTTGTAGAGGGTGTGTGGTACCTTCGTCCACATTGCACTTTTTCCAAGCCCATCATTTTCCTTTTATCTTTCTTTCTTTATTTTCTTTCAATATAGCATAGCGAGAGGTTGAAGGTCACTTCCCTGGCGTGGTGACCAGATGATGGCAATTCCACCCACAAATACCTAATGGAAATGAGAAGGTTGACTCGTGATGAGACCCCCCTTCTCTCAGCCATGCAAATGAGAGTCATTACCTCGGTTTGGTGACCAGATGATGGTAATTTCACACCAATATATATTCATGGACATGATAGTTCGGCTCGTGATGAGACCTCCTATCCTTCAACCAACCTTTTAAGCATTCTTTATTATATTGTGGGTTCCCTTTACTCAAAGATAATAATTTTATTGTTTTCTTGGGTGATCCCTAGGCAAAGCATATGGAAGGTTTATGCAAGTATTTTATCTTTTACCCAACACCAACCCCTATGGGCCTTTAGCCCCTTCTTCCCATAGAATGAGGGGCAACTCCTTCTTGGGTCAATACAGCCTAAAATCCCAAGAGATAAGGAAATGGAGGGGAATAATGATGGAAAGTGGTAAGTATGGTTGGGAATGGGACGATGGCTCATTAAAGGAGTTCCTAGTAGCAAACCCATTCCCAAATAATACCACTTAATAGGGCACAATATCAACCACCAAGGTGAAGCATGGAAAAAGGAATAATGTCCAAGCATATATCATGAAGTCTAGAGCAATCTAAGATACAACATAATCAAATGGATTGAATATTGAAATGATGCTCACCATAACACTGACTTATACCTCATGGAGCAAGGCTGATTGCCTTCCAGAAGCTAGCTGGTGTGGCAGATGCCATCTGCAAACTTGTGACCATCTGTGGTGGTGAGTGGGTTTTCCATCTGTGAAAAAGGGTACTATTGGTCATGTAGTCTCTCGACACTCCATATCTGCAACCTGAGGGCTCAAGAAATGAACTCCTTAGTTATCCACAAAATGGGGATAACATTTGACTCCTACTTGGGGACATGTGCTCGCCGTAGAGTGCATGAGAACTGCAACATGTCCTGGTAGAACTGTGCCTGAAAGGAAACATCAAACTGTCAAGTGCAAGATGGCCTACTCATCCTTGTCCTCATATGATCATACTCAAAACCCACTAAACTAGAAAAATAAATTTTTGACATTTTTTTTAATAAATTTCTAAACTAAACATGAAATCAAAAGTGAAAGTATAGAAAAATGAAAATGAAATGCATATAAACTAAATGAGCAATCAAAATGAAAATACAAGGAAACAAGATGACTTACCTATTTACCTGGGGCCCTGGGACCTTGAATATTAATCCCTGAAGGTGTTAGGTGAAATCATACAACCAATGCAACCACTTAATCATCGAATGAAGACATTCCCCCCTGTGCTTAATCATGTGAAACAACAAAGATAAGTCTTAATCATGTGAAACAACAAAGATGCTTAATCAAATAGTAATCATGAGGATAAAAAGACATATAATCAATCATGAATAAAACTCATGGAGAAGGGTGGGAGGGAGGAAATCATGTTGAAAAGTGAAACCACAATCTCAATCGTCCTGGAATTCTCGCTTGCAAGCATAGCCACAAGCTCGATCTATCCATCTTTGGAGTGGACTATATGTTGGCTCATCTTCATCCTCACTTAGAATATCACTACTCCCATGAAGGTTGAGAAAGGACAAAAGATCCAAAGAAAACCCTATGATTTCCCAAACAAGAGGAAACGGGGTAAGGCACAACTTTAGAGGAAAACTCATGTGTCAAACTCATGAAACGTCTCTTCTTTGTATTTTAAATCCCTACCCAAAGTATCAACATGAAAGTACTTTAGTTTGGTAGTATGGACCTTGGATTTATTTGGGTAGGCCACGATCTGGTGTCTATCAAAATCTGAGTATGGTGGTTGAAAATCATCCTGAAAATGTTGCGTCACTTTGTCCTCGAAAGGATGGAACAAATATGTGATCATGTCACCATCACCATCCCAAACATATGAGTCATATATGTACGGAGACCAATCCTTTGTTTGAGGGTTTCCCTCTACGTCATAAATGGGATTTCCGTAAAAGGTGAAAAGGCTCATGTCCCATCCACGTTTTCCAATCTGTATGAAAGTGTCAATATGTTGACTGACTACATTTGAGGCCTCTTCACTTCCAAGATCATGGAACAGACTGTCATCAAGATCCTTGAAAGGGTCATAACTCAAAGTGTTATCCTCTTGATCTTCAACGTGACAAGTTTCATCAAGGTCTTCTTGGAAGCTTTCTTCATAAGCACATTCTTCAAGCACCTCTTCATCTGTGAGGGCTTGGTATTCAGAAGATTCATGCATTAAATCTTTTACTTGGTTCATCATCTCTTCAACGGCTTTATTAACAACTTTTTCCCTTTCCATCTACAACATTTTCTTCCATGAGGGATGACAGGGTCTTGGTTGTTTCCAAGGTGCCATAGTCCCATTGACTAGAAGAGCACCTCAAAGGAGTTTCCAGGGGAGACAAAGGATTATCAAAGGATGGAAGGGGAGGGTAGGGGAAAAGTGAGTGAGGGAAAGGTGGGTTTGGGGAAGGTGGATTTTCCAGACAAATTTTAAAGAAGGTTTGTCAAAGGAAAAGGGTAGTTTCTTGGAGTGGAGTCACCAAGAAAGCTTGGGATGAAGGCTTTGGGAAAGAGACTTGCCAAAATTGTCATTTAGGGTATGAAGAGGATTCAAAATCCTCCCCGAAAACGACACCAAAATATTATAGAACAAGTTGTAGGTTGGAAAAATCCTAACCCAACCACAAAAACAATTGCTACAACTTCGAAATCCTACACCCAATGTCACCTCGATGTAGGTCCCGCACTTGGGGGGTGACTAAGGTCACTCCTAGGAGTCGATCCAGAAAACCCTATGGGGAAAGAGAAGGATGAAGGGAAGTGTAAGGAGAAGTCCCCCAGAAGGTCAAGTGATGGAAGAAATGATTGGTTGGAAATGGTAAGTGAAGAGAGGTAAATGAATACCAAGTGAAGAGATAATTTTCAGTGCACCTGTACCTGCCTGAAACCCAAGAAAATACACATTGCAATGTTATGTGTTAGTATTGATAAAAAAGTTAAGCTTTCTTTTCCTAATTTTCATTAGTGGATGAAAGTTTATATCAGCAAATAAAGTATCCAAACTAGCATACAAAGCATAAGATCAATTTGGAATATCATCAATGAATTTAGTAATCAATTATGACTTGAGCATAGTACTTTAAGACTTAATAAATCTAGCTGTTATAAAATGGCTTTTTTCAGTAAATTATTAGCCTTATGGCTGTAGCATTCAATGCCATGCAACAACTAAATCAACCATAGAAAAATCCCCAAAACTAGCCTAAACAATGCACCCTAAGTGTAGCTAGTTAGTGAGATATTAGCACCAAGGGTTAGTGATTTTCTGTAGCCTAATGGTTGTAGAAAACAAGTTGGTAAAGCAATGAGAAATTATGGAAGAAAAGGGACACCTTAAGGGAAGAAAAAACCCCAAGGCATCAAGATCATTATAAAAAAGAGAAATCTTGTAAAGGTTGAAATTTCATGTTTGTCGAGGCAAAAGTTTTGTATCTCCAATGCAAATTAAAATATGATTAGTGCCTTACTATTGGGTTTATGGGGTCAATGAAATATATGGCTTGGATAAGCACTTGGGGATGTACGCCCTTGTATTTCCCAAGTATAGCTAAGTCAATATAAGAGATGCCAAGAGGGTGTACGCCCTTGTACTTCTCTTGGAACAACCTTGAAAATCAAAACTTGGATTGAAATGTTTGATCCACAAATACCAAGGGGTGTAAGCCCTTTTACTTCCTAGGGTTTGCAAAACAAACCAAGGTGACCTTGGAGGGTGTATGCTCTCGTAGTTCTCCAAGATAACTTCTAAAAAATGACCTTTCTCAAGAAAGAGAACAAACCTTGGGGAGGGTGTATGCCCTTATACTTCTCAAAGTAGTCTAACCAACAATGATTATGGAAAAAAGAAAGACAAAATAAAATAAATGCATATTTTCCCTTACCAATTCCAAAAAAAAGATAGATCAAACACTAATCTTCCAAGTTAAGTCCATCCAAATGCATAAGAAAGAGTATCCAAGCATAGTGCATCACTTTTCACCATCAATTGTAAAGATAAACCATAACAATTGCAAAAGAGAGATGAATTTCTCCAAGAATAGTGAAAATTTCAGCTAAGTATCCTTCTCCACAAGGGAGAGCTATGATAAAAATGAGATCTTATGATCTCTATTTATACAAAATGTAGTTAACATAGTTTGTCCACATACTTTAGGGTAAAACACAAGATTAGGGGTTAACAATCCTATTCTTGCCCCTTTTACAAAATAATATTAAACAATTCCTTTTAAATTTCACTTTTGCACAAATAAAACCCTAATTTAGAATGACGTCACCACTATAGGGGATGTTTTGGTATTAGGATAAAGTCATTGATGTAGGAGGAGGGTGTCTAGGCTTTCCAAAGCCATGTGTTAAGCATCCAAATATCTTACTTCAAGGTCAAGAACTCAAACCCCTCAAAACATCCAAGTGCCAAAGCATATCATCTCACCACCATGCCCCAACCCCAACACATGACATCATGCTCAAAGAGACGACGTTTTTCCCCTCCTGGGAAACTCGGTTGGAAAATGAGGGTTGGGTTATGCCGTCCAAGTCATCATCAAGGCATTCCAAGTATAATATTTCTCATCCAACATGTAGACCCCTGACATCCAACCTGTGGGCTTGTACCCCCATGGAAGCCCAAGCTAGGCTTGTTCTTCCAAAACCATCCACCAACTAGATCCTGTAAAGACAAATGAGCACACCCTCCCAGGATCTCAAGTCATAAAATCATGATAATTGAATCCAATCAGTAAATAGTCCATCTAAGCATGTGCATCGAAGATCACTATATCAAACAATCAACAACTCAAAGACACTACACAACTTGTCAAGCTTGAATATGGGAGGGTTGATGAGGTGTCCTATTGGGAAGATCTTGCCCTAGGTCAAGGAGAGTTTCCAAGAGATCCCTCTCTAAGCCATTTAAAGTGGATGAGGTGGTTGGGTCATGAATCAATGGGCATAGGGCTCATGACATATAAGGGGTTGTAGTGTATCATTCATGGGTGCCTTTGTAGAGGGTGTGTGGTACCTTCGTCCGTAATGCACTTTTTCCAAGCCCATAAATTGTCTTTTATCTTTATTTATTTATTTTCTTTCAATATAGCATAAGGAGAGGTTGAAGGTCACTGCCCTGGCGTGGTGACCAGATGATGGAAATGTCAACCACAAATACCTAATGGAAATGAGAAGGTTGGCTCATGATGAGACCTCCTTTCTCTCAGCCATGCAATTGAGAGTCATTAACCTGGTTTGGTGACCAGATGATGGTAATGTCATACCACTAGATATTCATGGACATGATAGGTCGGCTCGTGATGAGATCTCCTATCCTTCAACCAACCTTTTAAGAATTATTTATTATATTGTGGGTCCCCTTTACTCAAAGATAAGTGTTTTATTGCTTTCTCAGGTGATCCCTAGAAGAAACATCTGGAAGGTTTATACAAGGCTTTTATCTTTTACCCAACACCAACCCCTCTGGGTCTTTATCCCCTTCTTCCCATAGAATGAGGGACAACCCATTCTTGGGACAATACACCCTAAGATCCCAAGAGATAAGGAAATTGAGGTTAATAATGATGGAAAGTGGTAAGTATGGTTGGGAACGGTATGACATCTCATTAAAGGAATTCCTAGTAGCAAACCCATTCCCAAAGAAGACCACTTACTAGGGCACAATGTCAACCACCAAGTTGAAGCAAGGAAAAAGGCATAATTTTCAAGCATATATCATGCAATCTAGAACAATCTAAGATACAACATAATCAAATAGCTTGAATATTGAAATGATTCTCACCATAATACTGACTTGTACCTCATGGATCAAGGCCCGCTGCTTTCTGGAAGCCAACTGGTGTGGTGGATGCCATCTGAAAACTTGTGACCATCTGTGGTGGTGAGTGGGTTTTCCATTTGTGAAAAAGGGCATTGTTGGTCATGTAGTTTCTCGACACTCCATATCTTCAACATGAGGGCCTTGAGACATGATCTCCTTAGTTATCCACTAAATGGGGATAACATCTGGCTCGTACTCGAGGACATGTGCTCACTGTAGAGTGCACGAGAACCACAACATCTCGTGGTAGACCTGTGCCTGCAATGAAACATCAAAATGTCAAGTGCAGGATGGCCTACTCATCTTTTCATCATATTATCATAATCAAAACCCACTAAACTAGAAAAATAAAAATTTGACATTTTTTTAACAAATTTCTAAACTAAGCATGAAATAAAAAATGCAAGTAGAGAAGAATGAAAATGAAATGCATCTTGTTAGGTAGCTAGAGAGGTAGTGGGGGGGCCCGGAGGGCCCATAGTTATAATAGTGGAGGCCATTCAATGTAAGGTGGACTAGGTCCACTATATTATTAAATAAGGCTTACTATGGTAGTTAGACATAATAAATGGGTAGTTAGATATAACAAATGTAAGAGGACTTCTTAGAAGGTTCTACTTCTAGAAGATTCCTCCTCTAGAATGTTCTTAGGTGATGGTAGAACTATATAAAGGGGTTCAAGAAATGTAATGGGACATGAAGAGAATTATTGTATTTGAAGCAGAAGCTCAATAGGAGGATGCCCCCTCGAAGAGGCAAGTAAACAGGAGAGGATCCCTTCCATAATAAGATCCATTGTATGGTGTTTCCCTACCTCAAGGATTTGGTAATAATAAAGTGTGGTTTCTTCTATATTGCTTTGTGGATCTATTGTATATTCAATATTTGTGGTTATTATATTGGTAGATCTATTCAGGTTCTTAACAAGTGGTATTAGAGCACTTTCCTCGGCAAACATTGTGGGCAAATATTTTTTTATTTTATTATTTATTTTTTCGGAGAAGAAAAAAGAGGGCTGCGACATTACATAAATTTTTGGGATATTTCTGTGAAAAATTTGCAGAAACAGGTTGTATATCTGAGTTCCTCTCAGAAAAACACCCAACTTGAAAAAAAAAAATCGTCTGAAACGGAGTCTGGGAAGTCAAGATATTGAAGTTTTAAAATCTACAATTTTTTAGGGTTTTTTCCGCGGACGACGACACGATTTTTATTTTATTTCTGTAGCATCTGAAGGCCAAATTTTCCCAAACAAATTACAGATCCGAGTTCCTCTCGCAATTTCGCCCAATTTCAAAAAACAAATCAGTCGAAACGGAGTCCGGGAAGTGAAGTTATGAGCATTTTAAATTCAACAGTTTTTCAGGGTTTTTCTGGAAAACGTCGCGATTTTCTGCAGTAATTTATTGTTCTATTTTTTGGGTTTTTTCGTGACGGCAGGGGGACTGCATATTTCATAGGGTGATCAGATGACTATTTCTTCTCAAACCCTCAAATAAATTCTACATATTACTGAATCATTCAAAGCCCAATGGTGTGGCACATTGCATGACAGATTCCATGACCTTGCAGATGGCCTCAATGATAGTTTCTGTAGTATTCAAGATTCATTAGATAGCATGCATGAGACACATCTTATGGCAGACATCATGAATGAATATCATCAAAAAGTGTATTCTTGGTATGCTTTGGAGGACGATTGTGATGATTGGTATATGGATAGTTGTCATTTCTGGGATGAAAACCACTTCCATCTTCTATTTGATGACTCTCCTTCACTTCATATAGAGCACATTATGGAGAGAAGTCTAGTGTCTTCTATGCATAGTATTTTTCAGTATTCTTCAGTACTAGTATGTTATTCACATGATTTTGGGGATATGGAGGGATCTACATATTTGGATCCCCATGATCAATGTAAATATTTAGAGTATCATTTTCAACTGGTTCTTGAGTTCAGATATATTTCATGTGGAGTTCACATGAACACTTGGGCATGGGACCCCAATTCACAATCGATGTTGGACTACTTTAGCATGATGGTTTTCATTTCTCCATGGGACCCTGGTTCTCTAGTCTACTTCAACACTATGGTCCACACTTATCCATGGGACCTTGGTATATGGTTGTACATCAAGCGTTGAGGACAACGCTTTCATAAGGGGGATTGAATGTTAGGTAGCTAGAGAGGTAGTGGGGGGGCCCGGAGGGCCCATAGTTATAATAATGGAGCCATTCAATGTAAGGTGGACTAGGTCCACTATACTATTAAATAAAGCTAACTATGGTAGTTAGACATAATAAATGGGTAGTTAGATATAATAAATGTAAGAGGACTTCTTAGAAGGTTCTAATTCTAAAAGATTTCTTCTCTAGAATGTTCTTAGGTGATGGTAGAACTATATAAAGGGGTTCAAGCAATGTAATGGGACATTAAAATAATTATTGTATTTGGAGCAGTAGCTCAATAGGAGGATGCTCCATCGAAGAGGCAAGTGAACAAGAGAGGATCCCTTCCATAATAGGATCCATTGTATGGTGTTTCCCTACCTCAAGGGTTTGGTAATAATAAAGTGTGGTTTATTCTATCTTGCTTTGTGGATCTATTGTGTATTCAACATTTGTGGTTATTATATTGGTAGATCTATTCAGGCTCTTAACATATCTAAACTAATGAGCAATCAAAATGAAAATGCAGGGAAGCAAGATGACTTACCTACTTACTTGGGGTCCTGGGACCCTGAATATTAAGCCCTGAAGGTGTCAGGTGAAATCGTGCAACCAGTGCAACCAGTTGATCATCAATTAAAGACATTCCCCCCTGTGCTTAATCATGTGAAACAACAAATATAAGTCTAGCACATAGTAATCATGAGCATAAAAATACACATAATCAATCATGAAAAAAAACTCATGGAGATGGGTGGGAGGGAGGAAATCCCGTTGAAAAGAGAAACCATAATCTCATTCATCCTGGAACTCTCACTTGCAAGTATAGCCACAAGCCCGTTCTATCTATCTCTAGAGTGGACTAGATGATGGCTCATCTTCATCCTCACTTAGAAGATCACTTCTCCTTGAAGGCTGAGAAATGACAAGAGATCCAAAGAAAACCCTATGATTTCCCAAAAAAGAGGAAACGGGGTAAGGCACAACTTTAGAGGAAAGATCCTCTGTTGGACTCAGGAAACGTCTCTTCTTTGTATGAAAATATTTGCACAAAGTCTCAACATGAAAGTAATTTTGTTTGGTAGTATGGACCTTGGATTGCTTTGGGCAGGCCATGACCTGGTGTCTATCAAAATCAGAGTATGGTGGTTGAAAATCATCATGAAAACGCTATGTAAAGTCATCCTTGAAAGGATGGAACAAATATGTGATCATCTCACCATCACCATCCCAAACATCTGAGTCATATATGTACAGAGAGCGATCTTTTGTTTGAGGACTGCCCTCAATGTCATAAGTGGGATCTCCATCAAAGGTGAAAAGGCTCATGTCCCATTCACATTTTCCAATCTATATGAAAGTGTCAATATGTTGCTTGACTGCATCTAAGGCCTCTTCACTTCCAAGGTCATGGAATAGGTTGTCATCAAGATCCTCTAAAGGGTCATAAATTAGAGCGTTTTCCTGTTGATATTCAATGTGATAAGCTTCATCAGGGTCTTCTTGGAAGCTTTCTTCATAAGCATGTTCTTCAAGCACCTCTTCATTTGTGAGGGCTTGGTCTTCAGAAGATTCATGCAATAACTCTTTCACTTGGTTCATCAAATCTTCAATGGTTTTTTTAGCAACTTTTTCACTTTCCATCTACAAAATTTCCTTCCATGAGGTTTGGTGGGGTCTTGGTTGATTCCAAGGTGCCATAGTCCCATTGACTATAAGAACACCTCAAAGGAGTTTCCATGGGAGAGAAAGGATTATCAAAGGATGGAAGGGGAGAGTAGGGAAAAGGTGAGTAAGGGAAAGGTGGGTTCGGGAAAGGTGGAGTTGCCAGACAAATTTTAAAGAAGGTTTGTCAAAGGAAAAGGGTAGGTTCTTGGAGTCAAGTCGCCAGGAAAGCTCATGATGAAGGCTTTGGGAAAGAGACTTTCCAAAAGTGTCATTTAGGGAAGGAAAAGGATTCAAAATCCTCCCCGACAATGACGCCAAAATGTTATAGCACAAGTTGTAGGTTGGGAAAATCCCAACCCAAACACAAAAGCAAGTGCTACAACTTGGGAATCCTACAACCAATGTCACCTCGATGTAGGTCTCGCACTTGGGGGGTGACTAAGGTCACTCTTGGGAGGCAATCCAAGAAACCCTAGGGGGAAAGAGATGGATGAAGGGAAGTGTAAGGAGAAGTCCCCCGGAAGGTCAAGTGATGGAAGAAATGATTGGTTGGAAATGGTAATTGAAGAGAGGTAAATGGATACCAAGTGAAGAGATTGTTTTTGGTGCACTTATACCTGCCCGAAACACAAGAAAAGACACCTTGCAATGCTATGTGTTAGTTTGGATCAACAAGTTAAGATTTCTGTCCCTAATTTGCAGTAGTGAATGACAATTTATATCAGCAAATAAAGTATCCAAATTCTAGCATACAAAGCACAAGATCAATTGGTAATATCATCAATGAATTTAGTAATCAATTATGACTTGAGCATAGCACTTTAAGACTGAATAAAACTAGTTGTTATAAAATGATTTTCTGCAGTAAATTATGAGCCTTATGGCTGTAGCATTCAATGACATGCAGCAACTAAATCAACCATAGAAAAATCCCCAAAACTAGCCTAAACAATGAACCCTAGTTAGTGGAATTAGTGGCTAAAAAATGGAGGAAATTTACGAGCTAGTTAGTGAGATATTAGCACCTAGGGTTAGTGATTTTCTGCAGCCTAATGGCTATAGAAAACAAGTTAGTACAACAATGAAAAATTATTGAATAAAAGGGATGCCCTAAGGGAATAAAAACCCCCAAGGCATCAATATCATTATCAAAGAGAGAAATATTGTAAAGGTTAAAATTTCATGTTTGTCAAGGTAAATGTTTTGAATCTTTAATGCAAATTAAAATATGATTAGTGCCTTACTATTGGGTTTATGTGGTCAATGAAATAGATGTCTTGGATAATCACTTGGGGGTGTATTCCCTTGTAGTTCCCAAGTGTGGCTAAGTCAATATAGGAGATGCCAAGAGGGTGTATGCCCTTGTACTTCTCTTGGCACAACCTTGAAAAATAAATTTTACCTTGAAAGGAAAAACTTGGATTGAAATGTTTGATCAACAAATCCCTAGGGGTGTAATCCCTTTTTCTTCCTATGGTTTGCAAAACAAACAAAGGTGACCTTGGAGGGTGTACGCTCTTGTAGTTCTCCAAGAAAACTTGTAAAAAATGACCTTTCTTAAGCAAGAGAACAAAACTTTGGGAGGGTGTATGCCCTTATACTCGTCCAAGGATTCTAACCAACAATGATTATGGGAAAAAGCAAGACAAAAGACAATAAATGCATATTTTCCCTTACCAATTTCACAAAAAATCTAGATCAAACCCTAATCTTCCAAGTTACGTCCATCCACATGCATAAGAAAGAGTCTCCAAGCATAGCGCATCACTTTTCACCATCAATATCAAAGATAAACCATAACAATTGAAAAAGAGAGATGAATTGCTGCAAGAATAGCAAAAATTTCAACTAAGTATCCTTCTCCACAAGGGAGAGCTATGATAAAAATAAGATCTTATGATCTCTATTTATACAAAATGTCGCTAACATAGTTTTTCCACATACCTTAGGGTAAAACACAAGATTAGGAGTTAACAACCCTAATCTTGCCCCTTTGTTAAGGTCCTAACCCGCACATAGGTAGATCAATGTATTCAGATGTAATAAAGGTCAATATTAATAAGGCCTTTCAATAAAATAGAATAAGGCGGATGTAATAAAGGTCAATATTAATAAGGCCTTTCAATAAAATAGAATAAGGCGGATGTAAGAAGACCTAATAGAAGATTCTGCTTCTAGAAGGATCTTCCTCTAGATGCTTCTCTTAATAGACATATTTAGTATAAATAAGGGTCGAGGGTATGAAAACCCTAGCTTGGATATTATTGTAACAGAGCGTTGCTCGATTGGAGGTTGCCCCCTCGAAGAGGCCTGTGGACATTGCTTTCTGAATCAAAGTGCTATTTCTATTGCTATTATTATATCATTTCTGTGTTATTGTGAAGATTATGTTGGATATTTTACTGTTATTCTGCCATTTCTAGCATTTTATTTCTGTTTTGCATATTTTATATATTTGGTATCTTGCAAGTGGTATCAGAGCACTTTCCTTGGCAGAAATTGTGGTTATTTTTTTTCCAGGGTAGAGACGTATTTCGGCGTCTTTAAGCCACAAAGATCTGTCATTACGCGCATAAACCCGCGGTTGAGGGATTCATACACACAGGAAATATAAGTGATTCTTAAGCGCACATCTGTTGGCCACCCTTGTAACCCCTGTTGGTACCCCTTTGAGTGGTAGCGCATCAGACAACACCTGTGTACGGATCAACCTAGATTTCCTGAAGCCCTCTTTAGATAAACCTATCGACCGCCGGACTGTTATAGTGTCACCGAGAACAACACTCGGGAAGATACTCTCTAGTACCTGGGTAGTCGGGTAGTACGGCTAAGGGTACGGTCTATCCTCCTTAGTTAGTGCCCTGAGATATTGGGCCGAGTACTATTATTGGACCCCGCACGTATATCAGAGAGCTATAGCACAGGGCAAACCCTTGTCTATAGAACCCTTGAATACCTAACCCTTGGGGAACATAAACATAAACATAAAAAAATTACACCGGCGAGATCTATTGTCGCGCATCTGTGTTCGGGTTGCCAAGTAAATACACATTTATTTCTGGTTAAGAATTTGGGGATTTTAGCACTGCAAAATTCTTCAGAACAAAGTATAACCCCGCAGGTTGGAATTTTTTTCACCATTATTTGAGACCTATTCCATTAGATTCATCTCTTCTCCCTTATCACATTTATCCATATCATTTTTTCTGCAAAAATTTCTGACCCCGCCCACTCCCTTTTCAGTTCACCCATCCTCATGGCCCATACCCGTAGCCAAGAACTAGAGTCTCTCTTCAACACCTTGCAATCTCGTTTCCTCGAGACCCAACAAGAAGTGAAACAACTCAGTGCTACCATTGCCTCCCGTGATGCATCCATCAATACCACCATAAATGCATCCGTAAATGCAGCCATGCAGTCCGCAATGGCGGAAGTCAAACACGAACTGACCACCCAGCTTGAATTTGTCTTTGCATCACTCTGCACCAAACTCAAGATCCCTACCGATGACTCTTTTCTTGATGCACATACAAAGACTGAAGGTGAAGCTTCTTCCCATTCCTTTCATCCCCATCACTTTCAACGAGACATACGCCTTCCGCGGGTGGATGTAACCAAATTTGATGGCTCGGACCCCACTGGTTGGGTCACCCAAATGGAACATTATTTCTCTCTCTAAAACGTTACAAATGACTTGGCCAAACTCTGGTATGGTGTTCTCCATCTAGATCAAGAACGCTGGCAATGGTGGCAATGGAAAAAATCTTCCCATCAAGGGTATATTGCTTGGACCCAATTTGTGACTGAGCTTTATGAACGCTTTGACATTGACACCAACCATTTGGGCCGTTTGACAAATTGAAACAATCAGACACAGTAGAAGACTTTATAGCTACATTTGAGCGCCTGGATTTTTGAACAGAGGGCATGACTGATGCTTTCTTTCGAGAGTGTTTTATCAGTGGCCTCAAGGAGGAGATTCGGGACCATGTCCTCATGGCTCGACCTACGACTTGGGTGGAGGCTACTAAAAAAAATAAAGAAGCACAACAAATTGTTTCCTCTCAAAATCATAAGCATTCCTTTATCCATCGCCCTAAACCAGTCAACCCCACTACTCCCTCCGCCCCATTAAAGATCCAAAAATTGACCAGGGCTGAAATGGCTGAACGCCAACTCAAAGGCCTCTGTTATAATTGTGATGAAAAATATTTCCCAGGCCAAAAATGAAAGGAACAAAAGATTTTTATGGCCATCTCTGAGGATATTCCAGAAGAGGATGTTGACACTCCCCTTGTGCTCGAGTCACCAGAAATCACTGACATAAACCCTCCCTCTTACCCTCCCGAAGTGGAACTGATCATTTCCCTCAATGCTCTCACGGACTTCTCTACCCCCCAAACCCTCAAGTTAATCGGTTACATAAAGCACCGAAAGGTAATCATTCTTGTTGATAGTGGCAGCGCCCACAATTTTATTCATCGCCGCATTGCCCAAGAAACCCATTGCTACATCCATGTTGTCAACAATTTCCAAATCATGATTGCCAATGGTGGTTCTATAAAATGTGGCGGGTGCTGTGAAAATGTGCATCTCCAAATCGGTGACTACCACCTAAAATCCCATATGTTTGCTATTGAAATGGGTGGTTACGACATTGTGTTGGGTGCAGACTGGCTAAGGACTTTGGGTCCCATTCTCATGGATTTTCAGAACTTAACCATGCAATTCGACCAAGGAGGCCACCAATATAAATTCCAAGGCATCACTGCTGGTTCACTTGAGGTCATCAGTTCTCATTGCATGGAAAAATTGCTCAAAAAAGGTCATTCTGGTGTCATTGCCTAACTCCACGCCATACAAGCCATAGAGACACTCCAGTGCCCCAATACCTCCAAGCCCTCCTTTCTAAACATCAAACAATATTTTCCACTCCCCAAGGACTCCCTCCTTCCCGTGATGTTCATGATCATTCCATTCCCCTTGTCCCAAGAAGCCTTCCCCCCAATATACGTCCATATCACCACCCCTTTGCACAAAAAAATGAAATTGAAAAAATGGTCCAGGAACTCCTTATTGTCGGCATCATCCGTCCTAGTACGAGCCCTTACTCCTCTCTGGTCGTCATGGTACTGAAGAAAGAAGGTTCTTGGAGAATGTGTCCTGACTTTCGTGCTCTCAATAAACTGACCATCAAAGACAAATTTCCCATTCCTGTCATTGATGACCTCCTGGATGAATTGAGTGGCGCCCAATTCTTTACCAAACTTGATCTTCGCTCGGGCTATCACCAGATACGTATGAAAGAGG
>ML776595.1:1416405-1428070 GCA_009831015.1 Picea engelmannii | reverse complement strand
GATCGAGACCCAACTTTCACAAGCAATTTTTGGCAAGAACTGTTTAAGCTACAAGGCACACAATTGCATCTCAGCTCAACTTATCATCCCCAGATGGATGGTCAAATGGAAGTTGTCAACAAGTGTTTGGAAACATATATGAGGTGCTTTGCCTTTGAAAAACAACACTAGTGGGCTCAATGGTTACCCCTCACCGAATGGTGGTACAACACTACATACCATACAACCACTCGCATGACTCCTTTTGAAGCGGTATATGGACAGAAGCCACCTTCAGTTCTCTCATACATACCGGGTACCTCGAAGGTCCAGGCGGTTGACCAAACACTTACAGTTCGAGAGGATATCCTTCGTATCCTTAAAGAGAACTTGGTCATGGCACATAATAGAATGAAGAAACAAGCAGATCAAGGTCACTCTGAATGTCAATTTGGAGAAGGGGATCAGGTGTTTCTGAGACTGCAACCATATAAGAAAACTTCCCTCAAGGCCGAGCATTGTCAGAAGCTAGCACCCAAATTTTATGGCCCTTACACAGTTCTCAAGCGTGTGGGACAAGTCGCATATCAGTTAGCTCTGCCCGGTCAGTCGAAGCTACATTCTTTTTTTCATGTTTCATGCTTGAAGAAGGTGATTGGAACCAGGTGCCAAATTCAAACCAACCTTCCAGAGTTAGCTGAAGAAGGATCCATTTGGCTACAGCCAGAAGCAGTTTTGGACCAGCGTGAGCATCGCCTGCGTCAGAGAACCATCAAGGAAGTTCTAGTATAGTGGAAAGATATGACTCCAACAGATGCCACTTGGGAACCAGCTACCATTCTGCAACAGTTTCCACATCTCAAGCCTTGAGGACAAGGCTGTTTTTAAGGGGGCAGACATGTTAAGGTCCTAACCCGCACATAGGTAGATCAATGTATTCGGATGTAATAAAGGTCAATATTAATAAGGCCTTTCAATAAAATAGAATAAGGCGGATGTAAGAAGACCTAATACAAGCTTCTGCTTCTAGAAGGATCTTCCTCAAGATGCTTCTCTTAATAGACATATTTAGTATAAATAAGGGTCGAGGGTATGAAAACCCTAGCTTGGAGATTATTTTAATAGAGTGCTACTCGATTGGAGGTTTCCCCCTCGAAGAGGCCTGTGAACATTGCTTTCTGAATCAAAGTGCTATTTCTATTGCTATTCTTATATCATTTCAGTGTTATTGTGAAGATTATGCTGGATATTTTATTATTATTCTGCCATTTCTAGCATTTTATTTCTGTTCTGCATATTTTATATATTTGGTATCTTGCACCCTTTTACAAAATAATAGTAAACAAGTTCTTTAAAATTTCACTTTTGCACAAATAAAACCCTAATTTAGAATGGCATCACCCCTGTAGGGGATGTTTTTGGATTAGGAGCAAGTTGTTGATGTAGGAGGAGGGTATATAGGCTTTTCAAAGGCACATGTTAAGCATCCAAATATCTTCCTTCAAGGTCAAGACCTCAAACCCTGCAAAACGCCCAAGTGCCAATGCATATAATATCACCACCATGCCACAAACCCCAACACATGACATCATGCTAAAAACAAGGAATTTTTTGCCCTCCTAGGAAAATCGTTTGGAAAATGAGGGTTGGGATATGCCATCCAAGTCATCATCAATACCTTTCAAGTTTCATCTTTCTCATCTGATATGTGGGTCCTGGCATCCAACCTATGGGATTGTAGCCCCATGGAAGACCACGCTATTCTTTTTCTCCCAAAACTGTCCACCAACTAGGTCCTGCAAAGAAAAATGAGCATGCCCTCCAAGGATCTCAAGTCATGGCATCATGATAAATGAATCCAATCAATAAATAAGCCATCTAATCATGTGCATAAAATATCACTATATCAAACAATTAACAACTCAAAGACATTATGCAACTTGTCAAGCTTGAATATGGGAGGGTTGATGAGGTGTCCTATTGGGTAGATCTTTCCCTAGGTCAAGGAGAGTTTCCAAGAGATCCCTCTCTTAGACGTGTAAAGTGGATGGGGTGGTTTTGTGTATTTTAAGCTTGTACAATATTTACTGCAAACTGATTTAAAGTAAAAGAACAAAAAATATATGATGGAAAATACAAACATTACACAGAGATTTTTCCCCTGAAAACCCAAACTGAGAAAACTAGCATATTCAGTATTCATTCATCATCTTACATTGTTTACAATAAAATATACATATAGGAGCCAATGACATCCAAAACCCTAACCCAATGACCTAGATTAGTTAACAACCCTAATTCCTTAACTGAAAATAGAAAACCATTGGCAAAGAAACCACGTGCCGAAAAACCACCTAAATATGTGGCACATTTCTCAAGGCAATTTTTTTTTCTCAAGGGCGCTGCCCCCGAACCCTTGTGTGCCCAGTGCAAAACACAAACACTACTACTCATGCAAAGAATATAACACATACCCAACATTCTCCCACTTGTTTTTTTCTTTGCATACAAGGGGTTACAAGGTTGCATAGTCAATAATCCAGGGCAACAATGCCCATGGATCCTCTACACCAAGAGAGCTTGTCAGTGCTCATAGATTTTGTTAATGAGTCTGCAAAATTATTCAAAGTGTCCACCTCCATCAATGATACTTTCTTTTCTTCGATTATGTCTCTCACAAAGTGATATTGAATATCAATATGTTTTGTCTTTGAATGATAAGTTGGGTTCTTCGCCAAAAAAATTGTGCTCTGACTGTGACACTCTATCCTTACAACTTGTTGTACCAACCCAATACTTGAACAAAATCTTTGTAACCATACTGCTTCCTTAATTGCATGAGTGGCTTCCATGTATTCAGCTTCTATAGTTGAAAGTGCCACTACAACCTGTCTTTTTCTCACCCAACTTATTTCTCCTTCAAACAGGTTAAACACATACCCACTTGTAGATCTCCTACGATCCAGATCTCCAGCCCAGTCTGCATCCACAAAGACATGTATATCCACCACTCTGTCCAATACCAGTCTTCCTTGGTAGCATAATCCATAGCTAGCAGTGCCACACAAATAACTGAAAACCCTTTTTACTACTTTCCAATTCTCCTTCCCTGGTTTTGACATATACCTGCTCAAAACGCCCACTGCATGTGTAATGTACGGTCTAGTATAGACCATTGCATACATCAAACTGCCAAATTCACTTGCATATGGAACACGAGACATGTCCTCCTCCTCTTCTTGTGTTTGGGGGCACTGATCCGTAGATAAATTTACACCAACAAGAATAGGAACCTTGACCTATTTACATTCCTGCATATTAAGCCTCTGCAATATTGTCTCGACATATTTTCTCTGATTTAACAAGAGTTTCCTCTTTTTCCGATCTCTTTTAATTTCCATACCCAAAATGAAATTTGAAGCACAAATATCCTTCATGTCTAATTTAGAGGACAACTGAGTTTTCACATCCTGGATAATCTCCTTGTTGTTTCCTATCAGCAACATGTCATCCACATACAAGACCAAATAAATAAAATGATCACCAATTAATTTAAAATACACACATTGATCCTATTTGCTTCTTGTGAAGCCAAGTCCTAGCATATAAGTATCAAATTTTTGATACCACATCCTTGGTGGTTGTTTTAAACCATACAAGGACTTTTTCAGCTTGCATATGAGCTCCTTCTTTCCCTTCACAACATAACCTTCTGGTTGCTTCATATAGATTTCTTCTTCCAGATCCCCATGTAGGAATGTTGTCTTCGCATCCATTTGTTCTACTTCAAAATCAATTCCAGCAGCAACATATAACAAAAATCTTATATAGGTTAACTTGGCAACATAAGAAAAAATCTCACCAAAATCAATTCCCTCAACCTGGGAATAACCCTTTGCTACTAACCGAGCTTTGTATTTCTCCACTTTTCCTTATGTATTAAGCTTCTTTTTAAATACGCATTTGTTTCCAATAGGCTTTCTTCCAGTCGACAACTCCACTAGATCCCAAGCCTCATTCTTATCCAAAGATGCCATTTCTTCATCCATGGCCCTTTTCCAGATATTTCCATCCTCTGAATCCACTACTTCCCTGACAATTCTAGGATCATCATCAGTAATAGACAAAGAAAAATTTGAACATAAATTAGATAGAGTATACCTTTCCGGTATCCTTCTTTCTCGAACCAATCTCCTCAATACTAGAGTATGGGGATATTCTTCTTCTGATTCTTTTTCTTCTGTAGAGTATGTCTCATCATCCTTTAAATCAAACTCTATTTTCTCTAGTTCTTCCTTACTTGGTAGGACTTCCTGTTTAACAACATCCTTCATTTCTCTAAATACCACATCTTGGCTATACACTACCTTCTTAGTTTCTGGGTTCCAAATCTTATAACCTTTGAGACCATATTTATATCCAATAAATATGCACTTTTCGGCCTTCTTATCTAGCTTACTCATGTTTTCCTTTGGAACATGAACATATGCATCATAGCCAAATACCTTGAGATGTGTGAGAGAAGTTTCCTTACCAGTCCATACCTCTTATGGAGTCTTGTCATCCAATGTTGATGAGGGTGATCTGTTGACCATGTAACATGCAATACCCACTACCTCTGCCCATAATTCTTTCCCTAACCCGACACCATTGAGCATGCATCTTGATTTTTCCATCAACATCATATTCATCCTTTATACAACTCCATTTTACTGAGGTGTATATGTAGTAGTCTTCTTCCTTGTTGTACCACACTTCTTACATAATTCTTCAAATTCATTCCTGCAGAACTCTTCACAATTATCTGTCCTCAACACCTTAATTATTTTCTCTGTTTGATTCTCAACAAGAGCCTTAAACTATTTAAAATTGTCAAAGACTTCAGATTTCTTCTTGAGGAAATATGTCCAAGTATTCCTCGAGAAGTCATCTATAAATGAGACATAGTACACAGATTTTACCAATGATGGGACCGACATAGGTCCAAAAACATCAATGTGAACTAGCTGTAAAATTCCTTTTGCTCTCATTGCACCATAGGGGAATCTTACTTGATTTTGCTTCCCATATAGACAATGTTCACAGAAATCAAAATCCAGAGAGAAGTTAGACATACCTTTACCATGTAGTAGTTGAAGACCCTTCTCTCCGATATTCCCCAGTCTTTGATGCCACAACATAACCTTTTCTCCATAGACTGTAGGAGTTCTTTCTTCTTCAACTCCAATATCAGGAACAATGGAACTATTACACCCATCACTAATAGTGCTTCCTTGCAGCTTATACAGAGTTCCAAACCAAACTCCCTTCAACAACACCATTGCTCCTCGAACCATCCTCTAGGTTTCCTTTTCAAATATTGTTTTTACCCCTGCATTTTCCATTTTACTTACATAAATCAAATTTCTATCCAAACCTGGGATGTGCAGAACACTAGGAAGTGTTCTAATCCTTCCATATATGAGCCTCAACTTGACTTTTCCTCGTCCTATGATTCTAGTTGTCGAATCATCACCTAAGAAAACATTACCTCCATCATACCTTTGATATTCATAGAACCACTCCCTGTGGGGAGTCATATGAAAGGATGCACCATAGTCAACCAACCATTCCTCATGATCTGCATGTGTTCTTGAAGAAGCCAAATACACATCCCCTCCTTCTTCCTTGGAGGTTTTTTATTCTATAGAGGGAGATTCTTCAGATCCCTTCTTTTTCTCAACATTGGATCTACACTACTTCTTGTAGTGCCCTTATTTTCCACATCTCCAACATACATTTACAAACTTTCTGGGAGATTTATATCTACACTTAGACTTAGATCTCACAATTGAGAACTTAGATCTATTTCTTTCCTGGGATCGTCCTCTTGCAAATAATGCATCTGTGCTCCGTCCTTGCATATTCTTTCGTCTCATCTCCTCCAACAAAAATGATGAGATCACTTCATCAAAATTCAAGGCAGTTGTATTACTACCTATGGCCACAACTAGACCATCCCAGGATTATGGTAAAGAACACAATAAACTGATACATTTATCTTCATCTGAAATTTTAGTCTCAATGGATACTAACTAACTTACCACAATATTGAAGACATTCAAATACTCTGCCACCGAGTCTCCATCTCTCATCCTCAGGTTATACAACTTCTTTCTCAGGAATAGTTTATTTACTAGGGACTTAGACTGATACAACTTCTCTAAATTTTCCCATAAATCCTTGGTTGTAGCTTCCTCTGACACATTCAGTAATACTGAATCTGAGAGGCACAGTCAGATTGTGCTCTTTTCCTTCGGATCCAACTTTTTCCAGTCATTTTCTGAAGTTCCTTTAGGTGCAGTACCTGGATCTACGGCGATCCACTGATCTTTGTACACCAACAAATCTTCCATATTGAGCTTCCACAACTCAAAACTTTGCCCATTAAAATTCTTGATCTCCATCTTCGAATTGCTCGCCATTTCTTTTCACCTCAAAAAACAATACCACAGATCTCCCATTGTAACAAGGCTTATCACAATCCCGAGCCAAACCCTTGACCACAAAGGCATCCCCCTGAAGTCAACAAAGATCTGATATGAAATGTAGATTTTAACCTTATACAATATTTATTGCGAACATATTTTCATTAAAAGAATAAAAAATATACAATGGAAAATACAAATATTACACATAGATTTTTCCCCAGGAAACCCAAACTGGGAAAACCAACATATTCTATATTCATTCATCATCTTACATTGTTTATACAATATACATATAGGAGCTAGCAACATCCCAAATCCTAACCCAATGACCTGGATTAGTCAACAACCCTAATTCCTTAACTGAAAATAGAAAAACATCGGCAAAGAAACCATGTGTCAAAAAACCAGCTAAATACGTGACATGTTTCTTGAGGAAGAATTTTTTTTCTTGGGGACGCTGCCCCCGAACCCCCTACGTGCACAGTGCAACGCACATACACTGCTACTTGTGCAAAGAATATAACAGATACCCAATAGGTTTGGGTCAAGAATCAATGGGCATAGGCCTCATGACATATAAAGGGTTGTAGCGTTTCATTCATGGGTGCCTTTGTAGAGGATGTGTGGTACCTTCATCTGCAATGCACTTTTTCCAAGCCCATCAATTGCCTTTTATATTTCTTTCTTTATTTTCTTTCAATATAGCATAAGGATAGGTTGAAGGTCACTTCCTTGGCGTGGTGACCAAATGATGGAAATGACACCCACAAATGCCTAATGGAAATGAGAAGGATGTCTCACGATGAGACCCCCTTTCTCTCAGCCATGCAGCTGAGAGTCATTACCCTGGTTTGGTGACCAGATGATGGTAATTTCATACCACTAGATATTCATGGACATGATAGGTCGGCTCATGATGAGACCTCTTATCCTTCAACCAACCTTTTAAGAATTCTTTATTATATTGTGGGTCCCCTTTACTCAAAGATAAGCGTTTTATTGCTTTCTTAGGTGATCCTTGGGCAAAGCATATGGAAGTTTTAAACAAGGATTTTATATTTTACCCAACACCAACCCTTGTGGGCCTTTAGCCCCTTCTTCCCATAGAATGAGGGACAACCCCTTCTTGGGTCAATACACCCTAAAATCCCAAGAGATAAGGAAATGGAGGGGAATAATGATGGAAAGTGGTAAGGATGGTCGGGAATGGTACAATGGATCGTTAAAGGAGTTCCTAGTAGCAAACCTATTCCCAGAGAAGACCACTTACTAGGGAAAAATGTCAACCACCAAGGTGAAGTAGGGAAAAAGGAATAATGTCCAAGCATATATCATGAAGTTTAGAGAAATATAAGATACAACATAATCAAATGGATTGAATATTGAAATGATTCTCAGCATAATACTGACTTGTACCTCATGGAAAAAGGCCCACTACCTTCCGGAAGCTAGCTGGTGTGGTGGATGCTATATGCAAACTTGTGACCATTTCTGGTGGTGAGTGGGTTTTCCATCTGTGTAAAAGGATACTGCTGGTCATGTAGTCTCTTGGTACTCCATATATACAACCTGAGGGCCTCGAGACATGATCTCCTTAGTTATAAAAAAAATGGGGATAACAGGTAGCATACCAATCTACGTTGGAGTACTAACCTGCGGTGGGGTAGCATGCCATCCTGCGTTGGAGTACCAACCTATGATGGGGTAGCATACTAGCCTACATTGGAGTACCAACCTGCGCTGGGTAGCATACCAGGCCGTGTTGGAGTACCAACCTGCAATGGGGTAGCATACCAGCCTGTGTTGGAGTACCAACTTGCATTGGGGTAGCATACCAGCCTATGTTGGAGTACCAACCTGCACTGGGGTAGCATACCAGCCCGCGTTGGAGTACCAACCTATGCAGGGGCAACACCCATTACTGGGGATCTCATCACTTCCCTCTATCGGGGAACACATCACTTCCCTCTACTGGGGAACACATCACTTCTCACTACTGGAGAAAATTTTTTTTGGACCACTCCAAGCTTGTCCCTGACAGAGGCTTGGTCAACATATCTGCTACTTGTTCTTTGATAGAAATATACTGGATAAAGTGTCTCATCATAGTCTTCTCCCTCTTTCTTGGAGAATCCTATGGACACAAATCCGGCTTTGTACATCTCTAGGCTATTAATTTGCAACATTCTTGATCTTGTAGATAAACTTGGAAGTCACCAGTTACTTCCCTTCTCATCTTGGAACCAAGGAAAATATATGTATCCTAGTCCTTCTAACTAGCTTCCTCCTTGATCATTGTAGTAAAGTCTACTGAAGCAAGGGAATCTTCCCATAGAATTTCATATCTCCTCAAAGCCTCTGAATCTTCGATCTAGTCTTCTCAATCCATGGCATCTGTCTGTCAGTTCTGGAAGATGTCTCTCTCTTCCATCTGAATATGAAATTTTCTATGTTTTTATAATATTCATATCCATCTTCTCCTCATGATATGACTCATCAATGTTGCATCCTGCAAAGTTTTATCAGACCACGCTTGTCTCTTCTTGGTTACTGCAATGATTCTGGGTAGGCCCTTTTGGCTCTACTAACTCTTCATGATGATCTGAAGAGTGATCAACTACACTATATGGATTTGTTCGATCATATTTGGAGCCTTCTACTCCTTACAATCAATATCCATATGAGATACTATGTATCTTGCAAAAGTAACCTTCTTCATCTTCTTCTTCTTTGGTACATGGATGTATATGGTCGAGTATACAACTTCTTATCTAGATAGCCTGCTCCATGTTTCAAACTAGAGACCATCTAATATGTTGTCTTCTGCAACTGTCACTATAGCTTCCCTTAGACTTATCACCTGTGACGTCCTCGGAACAACGACAACAAAGGGAAAAACAATAGACAAGAATAATACTCTTGTAATAATAAAAACAAGAATGAGAACAATAATCAAAGTAGCTCCTACTTAGAACTATTGCTTGTGACCTGCCTGGAACAAGAACCAAAATAAAAACACAATAACAAGAAATATCTCCTAGAGGAGATGTTAGTTCATCTTGCAAGCATTTATATCAATAGTACTCACATATTGCCAAGTATTCATTGTATTTAACAGTAATAGAACCTTTCAATGATTGTTGTCACAACTAGTGATGTAGCAATGATTAAACTTGATATGTGCAAATTGGAAACTTATTAATTTAATCAAACCTAGAACCCGGAGTCTTATCTTTCAAAACGAGTGTTGTTTATTTTCTTATGAGTCTCCTTCACTCAAGATGACAAGTATTCTCTTCAACCTTTCCCATGTACTTAAGACAATATGCTTTCTAGACATAAATATGAGTTAGAGAATATAGTGCAAATAAGCTCTAAAGTATCAACCTTAATCAATCTAATACTTTGACTAAAGTTAGTTTCTAAATTTAACTTTGAACAGAGGTTAGTATGATAATCATAACTTTAATAGAGAAAAATAAAACTATATGTTCATAAGGTCACAACAATGCCATAACAACTAGAGGCATAGGAAAGCAATCGAACTTGGAGTGTGTCGTTCCTCTGAATGTGCTATATCTTAGATCCCTCTATATCTATGATTGTTGCTTGGACTAGAGATCCATTCTCCTACAATCACACTCAAAATAGTGATACAGTTTAAGCATATCTCAGTACATACCTTCGGCAGTAGCGAAAGACAGTGGCATCATCTGTAAACAATGATAAGTAATGACTAACCCTAAAGCTTCAAAGTGATCCAACTTGTAATCTAAAGGTAACTAGAGATGCGCTAGGGTAAGGAACACTAGAAAAACCAAATATTAGGCCCAACATTTCACATAAACTTCACTACAACTGGTGTTGGCACTGCAGTCGATGCTGCAATTGGTATTGCAACTGGTGTTACATCTAGCATTGCAACTGACACAAAGGAACTCGCATGAAGGAATTGGTACTACAAACCTAGGGTTTTTATGAGGAAACCCTAATATATCAACTTCATAAATTTTCAGATCCGATTCGAGGAAGAGATGTGCCCTACTTAGGAGACTTTCTTAGTGAGTTTAGTAGGTTCTCAATGATCACGGAAATGGAGGAAACTGAGGATCTTCCTTCCAGCAATTAGAATTTTACGAAGGAAACCAACTCTGATACCATGTTGAAATTTTGGTATGCTCATTTAACCATAGACAATGTCACATCATTGTAACCCAACCATAGGCATTCACATATGCATCCCCGAGAACACTAACCTTTACTTAGAATAATTTCGGCAAGCCTACTCTAGAACCAACAGATAAACCCTAGTTGCTAACTGCAGAAACAACTCAAGACAAGTAGAGCCCTCCTTCTCCAAGGGTAGCACACAAGAGAGAGAGTCTGCATATCCACAGAACAAGTACCATACACAACTGCAGTAGCTGCAACTGCACTACTCTCTCAAACTTGCACCATAAATAGCAAGAATATCACCAAGAGTATGTTAGCACAAATTTCCACCCTCCAATTGAGCCGATAAACCTATGATAACAACAATGAAAACTTGGCTAATTCAAGGAGTAATAGACCTAAATTTTCATTGGCCAAACCCCTCTCCATTTGGGCTAGTGCTCACTAGCCTTTGGGGGGATTCCTTAGGCACAATGAAGTGCCTTGCTGGTTGATCTAAGGTCTGATTTATGAGTTCAAAAAAAAATAAAAAATCAGCGAGTTGTTTTGTCTTGGATGACGTGTAAAATTGGTCCAAAACAGTGAGAAAATCGATCTTATATGCTTGTAGGGAACCTGCGGGGTTATCAAAAAGAAGATAGACTAGAAAGAAGATGAAAACTATTCAAAATGATCGAAATTAACCATGATAAATAGTTTAGAAAATGACATATCAGATTAAAAATTTACCATAATACTGCCAAGAAAATAGGTTAGAATGACAAACACACACTTATTTATTGATCTGATTACAAGAGTGTTGATTGCACCACACTTAAAAAGCCTACAACCGATGATATGACTACTTTTCTCAAAGAGGAGCCACTAGAATAGAGAAAGAGAGGAGAGAATGAGAGAGACACTGTTAGGACCACATATTGTACCCTTTTTGCCCATACTTTTTGCCATTGTTATACCCTTCATCACTAATGTTTAGACTCATAATATCACTACATCTGATCATTCCAAGGTATATAAGGTCCTTTCTCATTATTATATGCTTA
>ML776595.1:1391544-1407578 GCA_009831015.1 Picea engelmannii | reverse complement strand
CAGGATTTGCTTCAAACATCAAGAATATATTAACAAAGAAAGGTGAATTTGGCGGGTTAAAAACTCATGACTGACATACCTTCATCAAGGTAATTTCTTTCGTATATTTGTTATGTATTGGTAAGAATCGATGTAATATTTTTGAATTTTGTAAATATATTGTTAATATGAAATCAGAAATTTATGAATGTGCCATTGTTTTGTTACAGTATGTGCTACCTCTATCTTTTCCCAACAACTTTGACAACAATGTAAAACAAGTTATATACGACCTTGGAAAATACATGAGGTAAATAACGACAGATGAATTACATATTATTATTTATATGTAATAAAAATGTTGTAGAAGTTTTTGATGATATGTGTTTTACTTGTAATATTCATGTATACAATATTGTCTTTGTTGAAACATATTTTGTTCTCATAACATTTGTAGGTGGTTTTCATCTAAATAAATCCACAAGGAAGATATAAAATATTGGAAGAGAGAAATTCCTCGTTTAATGTGTGCAATGCAAAAGTATCTACCTCCAACATTTTTCAATGCGCAAGAACACTACCTCATACACCAGGTTGAGGAGATTGAATTGTGTGGACCTGTACACACAAGGTCAATGTGGATGGTGGAGAGACACTTGAATTCATTGAAGGCTTTAGTTAGACAAAGAGCACGTCCCGAGGGTTCTATGGTGGAGGGGTATATGGTATATCAAACATTAGTGTATATTAGCGATTATCTTCCCAATTTAGGGAGGAAAATTAAAATGCATTTCATTTGGGGTGTCAATAATGTCAAAATATCTAAAGTGGAGGTCTTGGTCAGGAATGGTAAAATGAGGAAAGTGAAAGGTATTATATTATTTGATTTTTATCTATATTGTATTTCTTCAATTTATATTATACCTCCATCAATTATTATTATTCATTATTCTTACTAATTTATATTTTTTTCATTGCAGTTGGTCGAGTGTGGGATGCACTACATTTATACATTGCTAACAATCTTGATTGGATGAAGCTATGGTTAGAACAATGTAAACAACATCATGGTAGGTTATCATGGGATGGGGTGGCTACATTAATTAAAAGAGCTCATCGTAATGAAGATCACAATCTTATGCAGGGGGAGATTGATTTAGCATATGGTTTAAAAGATAAACAGGCACGCATATAAAATTTTACCTGCACTTTCTGTTATTATACAAAATGTTAATGTATTATTTTTTAATATTTATTAAGTTTAAATAAGTTTATGAATTATTAATTTATTTTGTACTTGTCGGGAATATTGTAGTTGATGCACCACAAAGCTATGTGGTACAATGGTAAAAAATTTCGCATCAAAAGGGTGGATGACACGAAGAAAACCGATGATTTAGGGATAACTACAATGTTTAAAGTCACTAATGTTTCTTCTAGAAGTGACAAACATCCAAGACTAACAAAAAATAGATATTATGGACATTTGGATGATATAATTGAGTGTGACTTCAAATCCTTCAAGATAATTTTGTTTGAGGTCAAATGGTATCATTTATGGATAAAAGAACGTGATCTTGAAAGAACTGTTATTCAACATGACAATGGTTTTACCATGGTTAATACAAGGACATTTGAACCAGGTATAGAAAGTTATGTTCTTCCAAACCAATGTGAGCAGGTATTCTATTGCGAGGTTCCCGGTAAACCAGGTTGGTTGTTTGTTGTTATATATGATCCAAGAGGAAGGCCTGTAAAGTATAATGTACTGGAAGAATATGATATTCAAGAACTAGAAGATGATACAGAGGAACATGAGGAGGTAGATGATGCAGACCCCCTATCCCTCCTCAAGGCTGCGTGACCTCCCGATCAGGATTTTCTGGTTCAGGAACTGAAATGGCTCTTTTGGTTCCAAACTGGAACCCTTCGAAACAAACACATAGGTCCCTTACTAATGCTATGTTGGCTTTTCCAAGTGCCAAGCGTGAGATCCCATGACACACGATCAAGAGACGTGACCTTGCACTAATCCAAAAAGGGCACTTATCGGGGACCGAAACTTCACAAGTCAAGCGTCCCGTCCCTTCATTCTTAGAAACCCCCGATTGCTAAAATGATGAAAATGTCCTGGCGCTTATTCTTTTAGGTTTTCATGTTTCACAAAATCTGGGTGCAAGGGATATCTCTGCTCCTTGGAATTTCGGGTTACCGAAATGCTGAAAATGTCCCAGCACCTATTCTTTTGGGTTTTCACGTTTCGTGAAATTTGGGTGCAAGGGATATCTTTGCTCCTTGGAATCCCCGGTTGTCGAAATGCCAAAAATGTCTAGGCGCCTATTCTTTCGGGTTTTCGCGTTTCGCGAAATCTGGGTGCAAGGGATATCTCTTCTCCTTGGAATCCCTGGTTGCCGAAATCCCGATGAACCAAGATCTATGGCTCAGATCTCTCTCAGATCGACGACTACGCTTATTTCGGTATTTCACGTTTCACGACTTCGCATCTTGCCGAGCTATCCACTCCTCTTCTCGGTCGTCGAAATCACGAAATCTTCTTTACTACAGATCAACGGCTCTAGGCCTTCGAAGATTTGACGGCTCCGATCTTTTCAGGGTTCCATTGGTCGAGAGTCCCACACTGTTGACCCTTATACTCCCCGTTGCTGAAATATCGAAATGTCTTGGCGTTCGTTCCTTCAGGGTTTCGCAATTCGGGGAATCACGATGCAAGAGTCCCTCTCCTTTGACTTTCGAATCCCCGATTACCAAAATACCGAAATTCTAAAATGCTTTAGACGTCAAAATGTCCTCACCGCTAACCTCCTCGCAGCTCCACCTTATCCAACGACTGGCAGGGTTTCGACGTTTCTCCTCAAGGACTCTCCACCGTCCATTCAAATCTTCAGGATCTCCCCTCCCGGATCTATGCAGCGTTAAAGCGTGCACCTCTCCCTCAAATCGGACGGTCTGCGAGATCTTTCGCCACGATCCAACGCTCAATGACGTTCTTCCTCCTGAGCTTTTACTCACTTTAGACTTAGAAGATTTTCTAAGTCTTCGAAGATTCAATATTTGTTCCTTCCAAGGAATTAGTTCCTAGATCTCGATAACACTTTCTGAAGCATTATCCCTCCTGAGCTTTGTCTGGTTCAGACTTCGATTTCCTGCGCACTCCTTGCGTCTGAGGGATTTTGATAACTCAAATCCACAGTATTTTTCACAGAAAAATTCCTCCTGATCTCCTTATGTTCCTCTCTGTCTCGATGCACACCTTGCAGAGCTTCCAATGAAGAGAAACCATTGAAACTGGAAAAACTCATAGTTCCATTCTCTTGTTCATGTAAATAGAAAAGATAGAAAAATGCACATAGTCCACACACCATACATTTGGATCAATTTTCCATTGTGTTATATTCACAAGTTCCCAATGGCTACAAAATACATTCAAAATTACAGTAACTCAAAAACACTGAGATCTCCTGCTAACTTGCAGTTCTCTCTTACAACTAATTTCTCTTTGTATTCCAGCTCACTCTAACTGGGTGTACAAACTTCTACATAACTCAAAAAAAAAATGTTTCTAGGGTTTCCTTTGGCTACTTGCCTACTCTAAAATTCATCCTACGTTATCTTTGTTCAGTCGCATTCCAGATCCGAAGTGGAAACTCCTTCTCTATTTACAATTTTCAAAACATGCCTCAAAGGGTAAAATTAGGCATCGGTTCAAGCGTGCCTCCAAAGGTGAATTCCGACACTGAGTGAAGGCAGATTTCAAAATCGGTTGCAACTGTCAATGTTGAATTTCTAGAAGAACTCACATGTGTTGAGTGGTCCTGCCTCTGCACACTTGCCAATGATGCTCCTGCATCATACTCCCCTTGACAAAAATTCATGGACTCTTTTCCATGAGCTCCTCTACTGATTTTCCATGCTTTTGGATAACAACTTCATTTTCCCAACTGGCATCTTCTATTGGGGTTCCCTTCCATTTGACCAGATACTCAAAAAAGTCTTCCTCCTAGTCTTTTTTCCAATCCTCTGATCCAAAATTTTCTCCATTTGTGGCTTTTCTTCCACAGGCATATGTTTCTCCCACTGAATCTTTCCTTGATCTTATGACCCTTCTGCATCATCTTTCCTGTAAGGATACAGGTTTGAAACATTGAATATGGGTGAAATGCCCACACCATGTGGCAGCTCGATCTCATAGGCATTTGCATCAAACTTCCTCAAGATCTTACAGGGCCCTATCTTCTTCATCTTCAATTTGTTATACGTTCCCCTAGGGAACCTTTCCTTCCTAAGATGTGCTAAAACCTGATATCCTACTTCAAATTGAAGTTCCCTGCGATGTTCATCAACTCTGTGCTTGTATATCTAGTTAGAACTCTGTAATTTTTTTTTGATCCGACTATGGAGTCTCTGCATTTTAGTAGCAAAATCCTCTGCTCCAACACTTCTGATCTCTCCCTGTTCCAAGTCCCTTAACTCAGACACTACCCTAGGTTGAATTCCATAGAGTATTTGGAATGGGATCCTTCCAGTGCTCCTATTTTGTGAGTCATTGTATGCAAATTCTTCTTGTGGCATAATCTGATCCCACTAGTTATGATGTTCAGTAACTAGACTCCTTAATAAATTCCCCAAACTTCTATTTACCACTTCAGTCTGCCCATCTTTTTGAGGGTGGTAAGATGAGATGAAGGAAAAATATGTCCCCATATTCTTCCACAACGTCCTCCAAAAGTGACCAACAAATTTTGTGTCTCTGTCTGAGACAATTCTCTTGGGTAGACCGTGAAGTCTCACAACTTCTCTGAAAAACATATTTGCAACATGTGTTGCATCATTGGTCTTCGGGCATGTAATGAAATTTGCCATCTTTGAAAACCTATCCACCACCACAAATATGGAATTGAATCCCCTTTGTGTTCTTGGCAATCCCAACATGAAATCCATGCTTATTGCATCCCAAGGCCTCTTTGGTATTGGCAATGGTTGATACAATCCAGTGTTCTGTCTTTTCCCCTTTGCATGTTGGCAGATCCTACATTTGTTCACAAATTTTATCACCTCTGTTCTCATACCTGGCCAATAGTATGAACTGCTCAATTGTGAAAATGTTTTATTGTGGCCGAAATGTCCAGCCAATCCTCCACTATGCTTCTCCTTTAGAAGATTGTCCCTCATTGAGAATATTGGTATGCACAATTGATTTCCTCTGAACAACAATCCTTCCCGAACCATATACTCTGTCCACTGACTTCTATCTCTCAATACAGGGCTTGTACATGCTTCATAGGCCTCCTTGAAATCTGTATCATCACAATACATATCCTTCAGGTGTTCAAACCCCAAGGTCTCCACCTGGAATTCCTGCAGAATTAAACATCTCCTGCTTAACGCATCAACAACTTTGTTAGCATTCCCAACAATATGTTTTATGAAAAAAGTAAAATTTTGCATAAATTCAACCCATTTTGCATGCCTCTGATTCAGTTTTTCGTGTCGGGTTATGAATTGTAAAGCTTGGTTATCGCTATACAAGACAAACTCTTGCAGGACAAGATAATGCCTCCATGTCTTCAATGCTTGAATTATGGCATAGAACTCCTTGTCATATGTGGAGTATTTCCTCTTAGTCTCATTCAACTTCTCGCTGAAATAGGCAACAGGTCTATTGTCCTGACTCAGAACTGCTCCTATTGCAACCCCACTTGCGTCACATCTTACCTAAAATGTCTTCCCAAAATTCGGCAAGACCAGAATTGGTCATTCTGTTATCTTCTCCTTCAGTATATTGAAGCTCTTTTCGGCCTCCTCTGTCCATTTAAAAGACTTGTGTCACTTCTTTACTGTATCCATCATGGGTGCACAAATCCCACTGAAGTCTCTAATGAACTTTCTATAAAATCTTGCTAAACCATGAAAGCTCCTTACCTCGAACATGCTCCTTGGCGACGACCATTCTCTGATTTACCTTCTCTGGATCCATCTTCAGTTCATTCGAAGAGATCACGAAACCCAAATAAATGAGTTCTGTCTTCATAAAAGAGGACTTCTTCAGATTGATCAACAACTTCTCTTGTTTTAGCCTCCTCATTAATAGCGTTGGGTGTCTCAAATGCTCTTCTTTAGTCTTGCTAAAGACCAATATATCGTCTAGATATACAACCACTAACTTACCAATGAAATCTTTTAGAATTTCATTCATCATCCTCATAAAAGTGCTCGGGTCATTCGTTAATCCAAATGACATAACCAACCACTCATACAGACCTTCATTCATCTTAAAGGTTGTTTTCGATTCATCACCTTCTCTCATCCTGATCTAGTGATATCCACTTTTCAGATCTATCTTAGAAAAGAAATTTCCTCCACTTAAGAAATCCATTAAATCATCCATTCTTGGTAAAGGAAATCTGTACCTGATGGTGATCTTGTTGATGGCTCTCGATTCTGTGCACATTCTCCATCCTCCATCTTTCTTTGGGCTTAACATAGTTGGTACTACGCATGGGCTCAAACTTTCTCTAACTAAACCCTTATCCAACAACTCTTGGACTTGGTTCTTCACCTCCTCATTTTCTCAAGGTGTCAATCTGTACACTACTTTGTTTGGTATTCTTGCTCCTGGTATCAAGTCGATATGATGACTGATACTCTTGATGGGCGGTAATGAGTTTGGCAGCTCATCCATCACTATATCAATAAAATTATCTAGCAGCTCTTGAACTTCTTCAGGTAAATAATCCACTGATGTACTCATAAGGATGACTCTGGGATTCCTCACCACAACAAACTACATCTCTTGTTCTTCCTTGACTTCTTTAAGGAGTTCCTTCCCACTCATGAGAAGTATGCTTGTGCTGGCTTCCTCTTTCACTCTCTTCTCCTCCATTGGCAGTAACATATGCATCCTACCATTCTTCTCCAATGTATATGTATTCTTCCTTCCATCGTGAATGAAATTTCTGTCAAACTGCCATGGTATTCCCAACAAAATTTGGCATACATCCATGGGAATTACATCACATAGGATTTCATCTTTATATCCTCCTATTTTAATTTCAACCAGGCATTGTTTAATGATCATTACCTGGTGTCATTTTTGCATCCATGAGACTTTGTATGGACTTGGATGTGTAGTTGTCTTCAACTCCAATTTCTCCACCATCTTCGTGGCTACTAGGTTGTCGGTACTCTCACTGTCAATGATCACCTTGCATACTTTATCTTTAGTCTTGCAAGCTGTCTTGAAGAGACTGTTTCTCTGCATTAGATTTTCAATTTATGCCTTTGGTTTTAAGATAAATTTTCTCAACATCAGGGATGCTCCATCCTATGCTCCCTCTACCTCAACATCTCTTCGTTGTGCTTCTGAAATGTGAGCTTCTCCTCCTTCCTTCTTTTTCTCGAGACATTCCCAAGACATGTGCCCTATATTTCCACAGTTATAACACCTTACTCGTCCTTTGCCTCTTCCTCTAGAAGAGTTTTTTCCACCACTTTGTCTTCCTCGTGAACTTCCTCCTCATTCCGAGTGATTGTGTGGTTTCTCAGCCTCATCCTTACACTGCTATGGTCTGTCACGGTTAAATCCCTTGCTTTTTCTTGGGACCAAGCTTTTACCTCTTCCTCGCTGGTTTTATTTTCTAGCTAGCTTCTCCTCTGCGTTCAACGCAAACTAAAAAGCATCTTCCATAGTCCTTACTGACATCATGCTAAGCTCGTCCTAGATTTCATATCTCAAGCCATTTATATATCTGGCGACTCTTTCTTCATCTCTCTCCCTTTGTCCAGTTCTGATGTTTAGCCGGTAGAACTCCTCAGTGTACTCCTTGATTGTCATCCCTTTATGTCTCAGGTTCTGTAGCTTCCTGAACAGATTGATTTGGTAGTCTTTGGGTATGAACTTAGCCTTTAGTTTGGCTACCATCCTGTCCCAACTCTTTATCCTCTGTTTTCCTTTACTTCTCCTCTCAGCCTGCAATTCGTCCCACCAAAGTGTTGCATGCCCTTTTAGCCGGGTGACTGCCTGCTTCACCTTCTTCTCCTCATCGACATATTCATAGTCGAAGTGTTTGTCCATGGACCTTATCCAATCCAACAGTTCTTCAGCATCTATATTTCCCTCATACATGGGGACCTCTATCTTAGCTCTGCCTCCCAATCTGGCAACTGCTCTCAACAAACGTTCTTCTGCAACATCCTCTCCTGCAACTTCTTCAACCTCAACCTCTTCACTTTCTGCATCACTGACATCCCCAACGTCAAGTGCTCTTCTCTGTGCTACGTCCATTGTTTCCAATCGGGTGCGAAGCTCTCGCATCTCCCTCTCTACAACATGGTTGGCTAAAGGTGGCTCTCGTCTTCTTGGCGACATTATGTTGACTATCTGTCACACACAAAGTGAATCTTTGAGTTCTCTGTCTCCTTCTTTTCCTCCTTTTCCTGAAGTCTACAGATGACAAATTAAGTCTCTGATACCACTTGATGTAGACCCCCTATCCCTCCTCAGGGATGCGTGACCTCCCGGTCAAGATCTTTTGGTTTGGGAGTTGAAATGGCTCTTCTGGTTCCAAACTAGAACCCTTCGAAATGAACACATAGGTCCCTTACTAATGCTCAGTTGGCTTTTCCAAGTGCCAAGCGTGAGCTCCCATGACACACGACCAAGAGCCGTGACCTTGCACTAAGCCAAAAAGGGTGCTTATTGGGGACTCAAACTTCACAAGTCAAGCGTCCTGTCGCTTCGTTCTTTGAACCCCTAGTTGCCAAAATGCTAAAAATGTCCCGGCGCCTATTCTTTCAGGTTTTTGCGTTTCGAGAAATCTAGGTGCAAGGGATATCTCTGCTCCTTGGAATCCTCGGTTGCCGAAATGCCGAAAATGTCATGGCGCCTATTCTTTTGGGTTTTTGCGTTTCGCGAAATTTGGGTGCAAGGGATATCTCTGCTCCATAGAATCCCTGATTGTTGAAATGCTGAAAATGTCTCGGCGCCTATTCTTTCGGGTTTTAACGTTTCGCGAAATCTCGGTGCAAGGGATATCTCTGCTCCTTGGAATCCCAAGTTGTCGAAATCCCGATGACCTGATATCTATGGCTCAGATCTGTCTCAGATCGACGACTATGCTTATTTCGACGTTTCGCGTTTCGCGACTTTGCGTCTTGAGGAGCTGTCGACTCCTCTTCCCAGTCGTTGAAATCACGAAATCTTCCCCATTACAGATCAACGACTCTAGGCCTTCGAAGATCTGATGACTCTGATCTTTTTAGGGTTTCCCCAGTCGAGAGTCCCACACTGTTGACCCTTGTACTCCCCGTTGCTAAAATATCAAAATGTCTTGGCGTTCATTCCTTCGAGGTTTCGTGATTCGAGGAATTGTGATGCAAGAGTCCCGCTCCTTTGACTTTCGAATCTCTGGTTACCGAAATAATGAAATGCTGAAATGGTTTGGAAGTCAAAAAGCCCTCGCTGCTAACCTCCTCACAGTTCCACCTTATCCAACAGCTAGCAGGGTTTTAGCATTTCTCCTCAAGGACTCTCCACTATCCGTTCAGATATTCAGGATCTCCCCTCCTAGATCTATGCAACATTAAAGCCTGCGCTTCTCCCTCAAATCGAACAGTTTGCGAGATCTTCCGCCGCGATCCAACACTCGACGACGTTCTTCCTCCTGAGCTTTTACTCACTTCAGACTTAGAAGTTTTTCTAAGTTTTTGAAGATTCGATCTTCGTTCCTTCTAGGGAATGAGTTCCTGGATCTTGATAACACTTTTCGAAGTGTTATCCCTCTTGAGCTTTGTCTGGTTCAGACTTCGATTTCCCGTGCACTCCTTGCGTCTGAGGGATTTCAATAACTCGTATCCAGGGTATTTCTCCCAAAGAAATTCCTCCTGATCTCCTTACGTTCCTCTCTGGCTCGATGCACACCTTGCAGAGCTTCCAATGAAGAGAAACAATTGAAACTAGAAAAACTCACATTTCCATCCCCTTGTTCATGTAAATAGAAAAGACAGGAAAATGCACACAGTCCACACACCATACATTTGGATCAATTTTCCATTCTGTTATATTCACAAGTTCCCAATGGATATAGAATACATTCAAAATTACAATGACTCAAAAACAATGAGATCTCCTGCTAACTCGTAGTTCTCTCTTACAACTAATTTCTCTCTATATTCTAGCTCACTCTAACTGGGTGTACAAACTTCTACATAACTAAAAAAAAATAAAAAAAATTCTAGGGTTTCCCCTAGCTACTTGCCTACTCTAAAATTCATGCTACGCTATATTCGTTTAGTCGCATTCTAGAGCCGAAGTGGAAACTCCTACTCTGTTTACAATCTTCAAAATGTGCCTCAAAGGGTAAAATTTGGCATCGGTTCAAGTGTGCCTCCAAAGGTGAATTCTAGTGCTGAGTGAAGGTGGTTTTCAAAATCAACTGCAACTGTCAATGTTGAATTTCTGGAATAACTCACACATGTTGAGTGGTCCTGCCTCTGCACACTTTCCAACGATGCTCCTGCATCAATAGACCATGTATTGTTAGATGACGAAGTTGAGGAAGTTTATCGACCATATGATGTAGATGATAATGTTCTTGATGACACTATATCTGATTATGATATTATGGAAAATTATGACAGTACTGATGATGATGTTGATATGGCCAATCCATTCGATGATGATTCTAAAATACCAGATGATGATACAAAATATGATGAGTTGGATAAAGAAGAAGATCAATGATATTTCTACATGTGGTGAGTCATTTGTACTATAGATCCCTTATGTTTTTTTTCTTTCATGTATTCTTAGTGTCGTTTTTAATTATAGTTGTTGAATCTAGATAGATTGGCTATTGGGGAAATGACAATGTTCATGATGAAGATGATATTGACGATGTTGAGTTTGATGAAGAAGAAGATGAATGATATATATAGGTATGTGTGTTATATGATGATCTTTATATGTTTTTATTTTGTATAATATAGTATTTTACATGTTCCTTATTATTTCATATTGGGTATGGGGAAATGAGAGTGATGTGAGGGGGGTGGGGGGCATAATTAGAGCTTCCACCTTCACGTTGTTTCCCCTGTTTAATAGAGAATGAACTATTCTCGAAACCAAGAGAAGCTCATGAAAAACGATGTTTTCTCATAAAAGTTGACTTGACTTAAAGAACTTAGCCCGAAAGCCAAGTTCTAGTTCCAAGTTCCTACACCCCGAGCTAGTACCTGCACACAAAGACAAATAAGGTTAGGTATTCTTGGCATTTTGGCAAAAAGGTATAAAGGGATTTTTCATGGCACTTGCTAAAGGTGCGTGCAATTGGAAAAACTAACAACCCAAAACTAAAAGGGATCAATACACAGACTGTCAATGAGAGGTGATCTGGCCATGGTGTGTAGGAATAGGCCTAGCACTTTCAAAATTATCATTCTCCAAATATCTTATTGATCCAGAATCGGATCCAGGAGCCTGATAGGGATAAAAAAAGGCTCAAAAATGAAAGTTCTTAGAATCAGACAAAACCAATTCCATTACGACCGGCTTGTTGCGCTGATTCCGGCCATATATTCACTTTCTCAAACGGGCACCGTATTCGAGAGTTATCACACTCTGTCCGCTTTCCCAAACAACTAAAAAGTAAAAAAAAAATCAACAACAAAAGGTGACATGGCACTCTCTGGAGGTGACTCATGGCAGTGGCATAAGTGACATGTGGCAGCATAGGCAACAGGGTGACTAGGAAGATGACAGATCAAATCAGATTTGGACACGTGACATGTGACACTTGTCAATTTCAAGCAAATGAGGTGATGCCACATGGCCCAGGCATGGGCAGCCACATGGCACCCAGTCATCAGTCGAAGTGGAAGGTTTCAAAAGTTTTGGATCCCATGGGATTCGAACCCATAACCTCTTGGTAAGCGCCAAGTCTTCACAATGGTCGGATTACAACCGCGCCACAATACCTCTTGTGTGTTGTAAGCCACTTTAATATATATAAAGTGTATTTATTTTGAATGGTTGCAGAAGGGGGCTAGGGATAAGCCCGAGCGCATGGGCGTGTTATACCATATGTAACCACCAGCCAAAGGATGTGGGGAGCTCTAACCACACGAGCTTTTTTAGCTTTGGGTTTGGCCATATGGCTAGTTATACGACAGAGCACCGAGAAGTAAGGGAACTGCGCATGGGCGCTTGGCCACATGGAGAAACCCATATGCCCAGGGGTCAGTAAATAAAGGGATGCACCCTATTTTATTGTTGAGTGGGTTTTATATTATAGTTTGGATATTTTTAATTGATTTTGGCCTGTTATTAGTGGATTTTGCCCATTTTGGGGAGATATTGGGCATTTTTGGAGGCCAAATTTTGGGAGGGAGTTGGGGATGGATAACCAACTTAAGATCTATAAAATCCAGGCCTGTTTGAGGCCATGGAGGATAGTCAGAGTAGAGTTATGCTGAAGGGAAGCCAAGCCAAAGCCATTTTTATGCAGGGAAATTGTTGAGGAGCAAACGCTTGCGGGCCGTTTCTGGGAGCTCCGATCATCCGTTTTGCATGTTGTTTCTTCTACTGGGTTTTAGAGATCTGGAAGAACATGACCAGATTAGTCTTGTAGCCTAATGGCACTGTTGTGATGTATGTTTTGATATTTGAACATAAATAAAAAAGCCTCCCCCACTGAGACAAAGGCCTGGAGACGTAGGCAATTTTGTGCCAAACTTCGTTATCACTTCTCTTGTTATGGTTTGCTATTCTCATTGATTCAGTTTAGATATGTATATTGTCTTATGGCTTCTATGCTTCTTCATTAAATCCTTCCTCTTTCATTCAGCTTCATAAATGGTTAATTAACACATGCAATTAAAAACTCAACCACAATCATTAAAAGATCTTTTCGGATCAAGTGGTATCAGAGCTAGTTGACATTTGGAATTTGAGTTTTTTAATGTTAGCTAGGGAAGAGCTCATATCAAGGAAGAAAATGGAATCTACAGGAGGAATTTCTCAAAATGAGAAGGAGTTCAGAAATTCAGTGTTTTCCATGGCCGAGATGGTGAAGGTGTTGTATGAAGACTACTTGGAACAAAAGAGCACGGTTCAAGTGAAAGCTTCAAAGAACAACAAAGGAAAAGAAGGATTGAAGGAAGTACCTTCTACATATGTTTCAGAAAACATATCTGAGGTATGCAGTGAAGGTTCCTCATCAAATTTTCCTCATTCTCATCAAGTTGGTTTTGGTGCATTCGAAAAACATACAAAAGGTGTAGGTTTGAGAATACTAGCCAAGATGGGTTATGAAGAAGGGAAGGGCCTTGGATGTAAAGGTCAAGGAATTGTTAGTCCCATTGAGTTTGTGGAAAGGCCTTGACATTTGGGATTGGTATATGGTGAAGGGGACCTTGGAGAAACCTCCAAGATAGGTTCCAAAACTTTGGAAGCAAGTAATGCTTCAAATGGCCAACTTAAATCATTGCAGGAACACTTCACCAAATGTAATGGCGCATCATTTCAGGATTGTGGTAGTGAATGCAATTCATCCCCAAAGAAAAGTGGAGATCAGCATGGAAGGTATAATGGTCATTTTTTTACGAATTCTCATTTTGATTATAATAAGAATAATCAAGTAATCCGGAAATTATGGAGTCGTTATCTATGTACTTATTGTCATTCACCCAAGCATTGTGTTGCCAAGTGTTGGAAGAGACAAAATTTGTACATGAAACCTATATCAACTAGGAAGGAAACACGACATAAAGGCTCAACTCCACAATGAAATAAAGAGAAGGGTAAACAGGTCTAGATGCCAAAAACTCATTGCACGTTTAGCAACAGGAGTGGACATCAAAAGGCTAGTTGTTGGAAGCTTAATCCGAAGCTTCATCCAAAAAAGGACAAAAGGATTTTGTAGGTACTCGCGAAGGAGGAAAGATTACCAGTGAAGCAAGAGGAACATCATGAAGGAAAGAAACCAGCCACTTGGTTTTTCCAGAAGTGGATGTCTCAACTTCATTGTATTTTACTTCCATTAATGTAATCACACATGTTGAAATGATGACATGTTATAACATCATTTTTGTACAACATTGTGTTTTGTTTTTCTCGTTATGAGTATGTAATCACTCAAGTTCCATTTTTGTAACCTTTTGGGGACCAAAAGGTCCTTTAGCGGGGAGGTGTGATCCAGAATCGGATCCAGGATCCTGACAGGGCTAAAAAAGGCTAAAAAATGAAAGTTCCCAGAATCAGATGAAACCAATTCCATTACGACTGACTTATCGCACTGATTCTAGACATATATTCACTTTCTCAAACGGGCGCCATATGCGAGAGTTATCACAATCTGAAGGTTTTCCCAAACAGCTAAAAAGTAAAAAAAAAGTCAACAGTGAAAAGGTGACATGGAACTCTCTAGAGGTGACGCGTGATAGTGGTAGAAGTGACATGTGGTAGCACAGGAAGCAGTGTGATTGGGTAGATGATAGATCAAATCAGATTTGGACACATGGCATGTGACACTTATCAATTTCGAGCAAATGAGGTGATGCCACGTGGCCCAGGCATGGGCAACCACGTGGCACCTAGTCATCAATCAAAGTGGATGGTTTCAAAAGTTTTGGAGCCCTGGGATTCGAACCCATAACCTCTTGGTAAGTGCCAATCCTTCACAATGGTAGGATTACCAACGCACCACAATACCTCTTGTGTGTTGTAAGCCACTTTAATATATATAAAGTGTATTTATTTTGAATGGTTGCAGAAGGGGGTTGGGGCTAAGCCCCAGTGCGTGGGCGTGTTATACCATATGTAACCACCGCCCAAAGGATGTGGGGAGCTCTAACCATACACGCATTTTTAGCTCTGGGTTTGGCCATATGGCTAGTTATACGACCGAGCACCGAGAAGTAAGGGGCCTGCACATGGGCGCTTGGCCACATGGAGCAACCCATATTCCTAGGGGTCAGTAAATAAAGGGTTGTGCCCTATTTTATTGCTGAGTGGGTTTGATATTATAGTTTGGATTTTTTTAATTGATTTTGGCCTGTTATTAGTGGATTTTGCCCATTTTTGGGGGATATTGGGCATTTTTGGAGGTCAAATTTTGGGAGGAAGTTGGGGATGGATAAACAACTTCAGATCTATAAAAACTAGGCCTGTTTGAGGCCATGGAGGACAGTCAGAGAATATTTATGCTGAATGGAAGCCAAGCCAAAGCCATTTTTATGTAGGGAAGCTATTGAGGAGCAGACGCTTGTGGGCCATTTCTGGGAGCTCCAATCATCTGTTTTGTGTGTTGTTTCTTCTGCCGTGTTCTAGATATTTGGAAGAACATGACCAGATCAGTCTTGTATCCTAATGGAAATGATGTGATGTACTTTTTTATCTTTGAATAGAAATAAAGAAGCCTCCCCCACTGAGACAAAGGCCCGAAGACGTAGGCAATTTTGTGCCGAACTCCGTTATCACTTCTCTTGTTATAGTTTGTTGTTCTTATTGCTTTGGTTCAGATCTATATATTGTCTTATGGCTGGTATGCTTCTTCATTAAATCCTTCCTCTTTCATTCAACTTCATAAATGGTTAATTAACACATGCAATTAAAAACTCAACCACTGTAATTAAAATATCTTTTCGGATCACTTATACAAATTTTACAAGGAAATTGTACTAGGAATAGACACGGGCAATAGTGACCTGTGAATGGGACCTTAACGACATGGGAGGGTTTTTGGACTCAAATGTGACTCACATACCCACTTTCTTCCATCATTAATTCATCATGTGATATTACTGCACAATGTGTTATCAGGAAAACTAGTGTCAAGAGGTTATTCTTGCATATTGGAGAAATCAAGGGGTTGATTTGACTATAAATAATGTAACAACATTTCTTAGTTTATTTGATTTAAATATGGATAATGCAATGATATTTATTATGAATTATTTGTATTAAATCCAATGCAATTTGTGTTGATTTATTTATTAATAAATAAATAAATATTTGGAAATATTATTTAATTTTAAGTTAT
>ML776595.1:1360215-1386265 GCA_009831015.1 Picea engelmannii | reverse complement strand
GACTTCCCATTGAGTTTGGCCTGCACATAGACAAGTCTAATTGTCACATATTTCTCTTGGCTTTCCGTGGATCCTCCCTCCTTGAAAATTTTAGACTGAGAACATGGATTCTAGACTGAGAACATGGATAAATGGTCCATGGAAAAGACCTAAGTTCCATACATGGTGTGAAGAAATTGTAAATGACACCCATATCCCACCCAAGCACCATAGTCTATTAAATAGGAAAAATGTGGTGGTTTGAGGCCTTGTTAATGTCCATGGATAAATTCTATACTAAGAACATGGCTAAATGGTCCATGTTCAAAATAGGAATTTCCTTTTCCCTTCTCATGAACTACTCAAAATACTGAGTGAAGAAATACTCTGTGTTTTCTCAAAGGTTTGGCTCCAACCCTAGATGCAAAAGTCTTACATGTCAAGTTATATTTTCAATGTTTATCTTTAGCTATATTATAATATGAATATCATTGGCCTAATGTTTCCTTCTCCCTCGATGGAGTGTAGGTACAACCAAATATGTATCTATCAGAACTATCATCCAGCTCAAGCGATGAAATTTCGAGAGGGACAAGGGAAAACATATCCAACACATGTTACAAGGAGAAATCAACTAGAGGTGAAAAGTGTTACACATCGAAATTACTCACTTTGATAGTGTCACAAGTGTCATCATTACAAGTGTCGCATTTTTCTCACAAGTGTCATAAGTGTCAAGGAAAGCATACTGCCATGATGCCTATGTCGTGCCTATAGTGAAATGAGAAGGACACTTGACACACATCAAACACTTGATTTGGAAGAGGAGGAATGGTTAACTGGGCTTATGAACCTCTTGCCATTTGAAAGAACCCAAAAAACTGAGTTTTTGGAGGAGAGCGATCCCCTATACCTCTCTTAGGAGTGTTGACGCCCCCCTATACACTATATGGGAGTGTTATAACACTACCTCTACCCTTTTGGAGGAGCGTTACTGCTTTTGGGAGTGCTGGCACCCCCCTAACCTTGCTAGGGAGTGTTATAACGCTCTGACACTCCTTTTGAGGGAGTGCTACCTATTCTGGGCAGCAGTTGGTTTATTGAGAAGAATGGGGGAAGGATTTTTTCAATCTTGGAAGGAATTTGGATTCAAATCCCTAGTCCAACCATGATCTTAGGGGAGATCCCTAACTCAAGGAGGAAAATCCTTAACTCACCCCAATGATATCTCAAGTGGTTGAGCCTCTCCAAGGCTATATAAGCAAGCTTTATCATGGTGAAAGGGGATTTGGATGGAGAATCATACCAAACTTATGATCTCATAAGTGGTACACAGTGAAGTGGAGGCTAATCAGTGAAGCTATCGTCATTCCAATCGTGGAGCTTTTGAGCAAGGGTTAGGAAAGGAGAACTTGACAAAACTGCTACATTCCATCTATGGCTGTAAGTAACATTTTGTCCTCATTCCATTCCATCTATGCTTGGCCAATTTATTTCTAATTTGTGTTTGAAATTACATGAATTTGTATCTAAGTAGATAAGTATTCTTCGAACTAATCTCAATAGAATAGGAAGTGGTTGTACTTTGTTTGTCTACAGGGCATATCGAGGAGCTCAAGATTGGAGTTCAACTCAGAGCGTGTAGGGACAAACACCGGTAAAAGGTATGTCTTTCCTCCTTCCTCTTCATACATTAGTTTGTGTAGACCTAAAAGGAAGTCAGTGACCATGATAAGCACTTTCTGTCTTAGAGTTAAGAGTCTAACTCTTTGAGGAGATCTACCTATCCGCAGGAAGATTTTCCTTCAACAGAAACTGGCGACTCCACTGGGGACGAATCAAAACTTTTCAGTTTTGGTCTTCCTCATAGACCTTGTCTTACCCTTTGTTGTTTTCAGACCTTTTTCACCCCATTTGTTTGATTTCATATGCTGATTGACTCTTTACCCCATCACATTCATCTTGACTGTCAAAATTTGACTGAAATTTTGGGTTTTTGGACATTTTTATGAGTTTTTTAAGCCTGGCGCCCCTGTTCCCATGTTAGTAGAGCTCCAACACTCCCTAAAGGTGTTGGACAGAGATTTATAACGCCCTAGTGTCCCTTACACCAGAGCACCAACCCCTTTTTGCAAAAAATCTTTTCAAAAATTGCATTTTTGAGGTCCAGACCTTGTTTTTTCACGTGCTGAGATTCTTTGTGATTCAATGCTTCTTCCCATTGAACTTTGAAATCCCTCCTTCTGAGAAATAAGAACTTTTTTGTTCATATTTGGTGGCCTTCTTCATTATTTTTGAGTTTTTGCTATTGAGAGATTGAAATCAATCCACTGCTTTCTTCTCTCCTATCCGACCGAGCGGGAACTCTGGTGAAGGGCATCAGGAATCTGTGAACCATATTATCTAGTTCTTTGAGGTCATTGTTCTTGAACATCTCTCTTTGTGTGAATTGTTTGATTTTTCTTTGTTATCTTTTTTTTTTTTCTGTTTGCTTGTTTCAATCACAGCAAGAGGGTGTGTGTTGTGTGTGCAAAATCTAATCATACTTGTCCGAATCTCCTTGGTCTGAAAGGGTAGTTGGTAGGAGAAGTTTTTTGCATTGAATCATCATTCGCATACAAATGACAAAGATACATTGTAGTGATTGGTTTGCATATTAGAAGGCATTTTTGAAAATGTTTTAGCATTGCATCAAATTAGATTGAGAACCAATTGGTTGAGGACATTTCATATTAGTGTTTGATAGTGAAAACGACTTTTTCTCTTTCCCTTAAATAGGTGTTCACTGAAAAGAAACGATTGCTTATCATCTTCCATGCATTTTTTTGGGAATTGAGTCCTCATCTCACCAGTTTCACTTTCATGCACCCTTTGAGTAAGGAACAACTATAAAACAAATGTTAATTAAAAATTATCTAGAACATTTTTGTTTTTAGGATCTTCCACCAACAATAGACTAGGGTTAGCACTTTGGATTAGGTTGTGAGTACAACTCTCCAAAGTTTTTCAAAACCAACATTAGCATCCTGAGCTAGGGAGAGTCAAATCCAATTGTCGTATTGGTTTTCTGGGATCCCCCTCTCACACAGGGGTTACACACGAGGTTGCGTTCCGGCGAATTGTGGAGATTATCCCTCCGTGGTTCAACTATTTGTAGTGGTTGAATCGTATATTGGGGTTATCTTGGAGGTATACCCATGATTATGTGTGGGAGCCTCTCGGGTTGATTTCGGACTTGTTATCCTGCCCATACGTTTCGGATCGGACTGTCGACTGTACCTGCCCAGGGACTTACTACGAATTGGTGTCTTTAGTTGCCATAATCTTTAGGTACTTACACAAGGTGACGGTGAAGGGAAGTCTCACTGTACCTGGAACATACATTGGTCAAACTCATTCAGGCTCCTTGGAGGGTAAATCCACAATTACTGCGTGGAAGCTTGCACCAAGGTGAAAGTCCGTTAAGCAGGTCGCCATTGTAAGTGTTCCACCATATCCTAGCCCCTTCTCGACTTGATCACACGACGTTGGATTTCATCACCAACTAGTACGATCATCGAGAGAAGCTTTGTCTTCTTGGTTGATTCCTAGATTTTATTAGCGCGTGTTGTTTCTTTTTGTTAGTTGGCCCTAGATTTTCAGTGTGTTCTATTTTTCTCCACAATTGAGCCTGCAGACACTAAAGGTCTTCGCTGATCACGTAGGATGCAAGGGATTCCTCCGAAAGGCTATCAACCCTTACCTCCTAACCCTCCAGAAGACAACTACCATAGAGAGGTAGAAAATCAATCCGACACTGGAAGTGTTATTGCTCCTCCGTTAGATAACTTAGAAGGCGCTTTGGTCACGGTTGAAAATCCCACTACATCTGTGTCGGTAACCCCTCTCGAACCACTTTTGGTTCATTTAGACTCCCTTGGGAACGTCATAGATGAAGAGATCCCACGATTACCGGAGAGGATATTTACCGAAACATATATGGGATCCACAGAACCAATCTTTGGTGATGAGTATAGGACTCCTGTTCATACTAGAACCACAGTAGAAACCAATCCCAGACCTTCTCGTTCTGTATGGAGGACTTCATCGGGATGCGATCTCTATGAACATTTCAAATCTTTTCAACAACCCTTTCAACCTCATGACCCTCCTAGTGAAACAGGACCATCCGGTCAAACCATGAATCACCCAATTGATTAGGTTATTAACCCTACTTCTACACCAGCACAAGTCCATCTTAATGATGGACTCATCACCTCTACTCATCCCCAAAGAACTTCAATCTCTACCCCCATTTATACAAGCTTTTCCTCTAGAGCTCCACATGTTCCACATGATCCTGCTGGGACATCTCCTCGCCCGAGAACGCAGACCCCTACTGGCCAAACACAACCGGATGGAGGGAAACCACCATCTAATGAACCTTTCCCTCTTGGAGGAATACCTTTCCATGGTAGGCCTACCCCTCCCGGGGGACAACCTTCTTTTCATGCTCCTCCTAGAGGGCAACCTCCGTTTTCCAGTCACACCCCGGTCATAAATCCACCGCTGGCAGGGGGGAAACCCTTGTTTGCTAGAAACCCTTCACAATCCTGGGGAGTATCTTCAAGAGGCATTTTTACCCAACCCCACATTGGGGGGCACTTGTATAATAACCCACTAGGAGGAGTATCCAATCCCATGCCTTCTGGAACATCTTACGAGCAATCTTATCCGGGCAGCATCCCAAACACCACCTGGAGTTCTCCAGGACCACAGTCTTATCCTCCTCATGGGCCTCATGTGTATCCGCCTCTGGGATCTACTCCTTACTATTCTCAAGGGCAAAATGTTTATCCTCCTCACGGGCAAATAAATCACCCGGCCTATAATTTTTAGAACCCACCGGGTTATGCCAATGTTTCTCATGCACCATCGAATCCTTCTTACCCTAGCCAGCAACAACTGTATGTAGCAGGACCTACCGGTTACAACTATCCACCTAACCCAGTCTATGGTCCTACTGGTGTTCCTATGCCGCACCAGTATCATTCGCACATTAACCGACAACTACCTTTCCTTGCGACTCTGGATCTCCCAGACTTGTCTTGGTTAACTAATGATCCTATTTCTCATTCACCGATTTGGCCAGTCATTCCAGCTAAACTTCCTTCTGATATTCCAAAATTTGACGGAAACCCTGGAGAAGATCCAAACAACCATGTGATGAATTTCCATTTGTGGTGTTCATCAAAATCCCTCATGGATGATTCTATACGTTTGCGTCTTTTTCAGCAAACACTTACTGGTTCAGCAGCAAAGTGGTATATTGAACTACCACATGCTTCTTTTCATGATTTCAATTCCCTTGCCATGTCTTTCCTCATGCACTTCCAACTACCTATTCGCTACGAGACGGGTACTGAACTCTTGAACTCCCTTCGTCAAACCAACTTCATGCATATCTTTGACCATATTCATGAGTGGAGGCGACGACGAAGGATGATCAAGGCAGTCATTCCTGACATGCTCTTGGTGAAATGGTTTACTAAATCACTGATACCCCCAATCGCTCGCGATGTCGCTATGGGTGGTGCGGTCACAAAGGAACAAGCCATCGCTTGGGCTCAGTATTTAGATTTGGTTTATTCCCAATCTTCTACTTTGTATGATTTTCTTCCAATTGCTACTCGAGCTAATACCGATCCTTCTAAACCATCATCCTCATCTCACGCGGATGGTGTTATCGATTCTGTCAAAACTTAATCTTTTTCCAAATCGACTACACCCTCCTCTACCTCCCCCCAAACTCAGATGTCTGAGGTGAATGCAGTTCAATCTGCCCCTTCACAAAAATCCGGAGGTAAGAAGAAGACAAAGAATAAATAAAAAAATAATAATGAACAACCCAAAAATCAAACACCTGCTACCGAAAAGCAACCACAACAGAAACTGAAATTCCCGTGTATCATTTGTGGTGACGATCACTACACTCGATATTGTCCACTTCGCAATGAAGTGGCCAAAATTTTCCAAGGAAAGTGACAACCCGCTTTGCTTACTTAGCCTTTTACAAAACATCAATCCATGGTTGCTCAAACCCCCTCTCCGGGGGGAAATTCTAGCAATCCTCATGATGAGGCCTCGTCAAGTGCACATATTTATATTTTTAATGGGATCAATTTGACCACTCGCTCTAAAACATATGACACACCAGGTAACCCTGACAAAGGAAAAGACACTAACAATACCAGTACTTTACTGGATCCATCATCATCCTCCGTTACCCTTCCATCGGTTAATCCTTCGACTGGACCACTTCAGATTGAGAAACCCACGTTCGAATCCATCTTACGCCCTCCTAAGAGCACTATATGTAAAACTACCTTTAATCCTAGTTCACGTGCCGACCAAAACTATAACATTGTTGAAGATTTGGCTGAAGCACCGTGTGCTATGTCTACATTAGAAGTTCCACAACACTGCCCCAGTCAACGTAGAACGCTCTTGGCCGCTCTTGGCACTATTGATCCTGAGTCGTTCAATCAGATCATGTTTAACCTGGACAATTATGCGTCTCGAATCTCCCACCAACTTGCTTTCCAAGTTGATGTTGTTGTTCACAATCAACAAATACACCGAACTATTCTGGATGAGGGAGCCTCGACTTGTGTCATGTCTTTGGCATGTTGGAAAGGTTTAAAATCACCAGCACTCAACAAATCCCCAATGATGTTACGTGCCTTCGATGGACAAGGTTTTCATCCCCATGAGATTTTACAGTCCCTACCCATCCAATTGGGTGGAAAAAATGTTATTGTTGATGTCAAGGTGGTCGATGCTCCCCTCGATTACAACTTGTTGCTTGGAAGAAGTTGGTTTTATGCTATGATTGTCGTTGCCTCATCAGTTTTTCGGTGTGTCCAATTTCCTCATTAGGGAAAAATTGTCACTATTGATCAGTTAGATTTCTGTATGACTGATGCTTGTGTTCCAGCTACCAACAATATTCCTTTCTTGGGAGACCACAATATCACGTATGAAAGCATTGGTGTTGGCTTACTGAAAGATTCTAGCCTCATGGGTACCTTCCCTACACCACTTCCACCGACTACTCATCATATTGCCATCGTCGATATGATTTTGACCGCGGCTTATCAATCTTTGGAATCATCTGACCCTTGGATTGTACTTCGTCCGTTGGAATTCGATGCACTAGGTGACACCGTGCCACCTAGTCCAGCCGAAACGTCATAAGTTTATACCCAATCTTCTTCTCCCTCGTCGGATGACCAACATCTATTGGTGCCCGACAGTTCCTCAACGCAATCACAGTTGAGTTCCTTGTCGTCTGTGATTGACTACATTTCCCCAACTTTTCCTTCAGGTGAATCTATTCCGGAAATGTTTCGCATTGACAAGTCACCTTGGGATAATAATCGTCACCGATCCTCTTTTCTTCCCCCTCGTGCAGAAATTCGGGTAGATATACAGTCTATCTCCCCTCCCGATGTCGATTTTCCATCGTCTCCCATGTTTTCAACTTCCGATGATTGGATCCGGTAGTGGACATGGTGATTTCTTAGGTAGGATTATTGGAGCTTGATCTCCTTACTCCTATCACGACCCTCGACATGTGGTCCTTCCCGAGTGATTATCTTCCTTCCAGTGAAGATCTCTTGGAAGCCATGACTGAGTTTTTTACCTTGAGATGGTATCCTTCTAGAGTGTTATCCTCTTGGAAGCCATGATCAGGAAGAAACCATGAGCATAGTTTCTCTTCTCTGTGGCAAGCTCGTTAAAAAATGAAACAGAGGCCTTGAGCATAGTTCTTTTCCTGTGTCAAGATCGTTAAAAATGAAACAATCATCTCTCTTGAACCTTCTTTTCATCCACCCTTCTCCTTTTTCTCATATACTAGAGAAATTGGTGACAACCTCAAAGTCGGTGAATGAATTGAAGCTTGGAGGGCATGTCTCCAGCCTTTGATGATCATTCTGGAGTTAATCCACTAGCTTTCATGCTAGGGGCATACCGAGCTTAGTCTTTGTTCTTTCTCGTGCTTGTAAATACATGAGAATGCATCTGGGTAGACTTTTATCTCTTTTTCGGACCTGTATGGATACACGAAAAAGGAACCCCCTGGAGTCTCCTTTAATCTCTTTTCAGACTCTCTAAACATGAAAAGATTGTCGAGTGATCTTGCTTTCTTTCCCACTCGTTAAACGGTTTGACATGGCATCTTTCGAGTGATAATTTATCTCTTTTTCGGCCTCGCGAGACTAACATTGCAAAAAAGGACAACACTGGAGTCATCTTTAAGTTCTTTTCAGACTCTCTAAAGATGAAAAGATTGTCGAGCAACCTTGTTCTCTTCACGCTCATTAAAGTATTTGAAGAAAACATCTATTGAGCGATAATTTATCTCTTTTTCGGTCTCGTTAGACTACTTTATGAAAAATGAACTGAGAGAGTTCTCTTTTAAGTGTTTTTCTAGACTCTATAATCATGAAAAACCTTCGAGTTTTCTGTCTTTGGACTCATTAAAAGAAACATTGATAGGCCCATATGGGACCGAACCCTTACTTCTTCCAGTTCGTTAAAAGGAAGAGGAACTTATAGAAGGTGAGTTTTATCGAGCATGTGTTACCCTCCTCGAGCTCGTTAAATCAAAAAGAGGTACTCGTCTATCTGGATGGGGGAAAAATTGAAGGAAACAAGCCAAGCAGTTTTTGAGAACATTACCAAGTAACTCTTAGAGTCACCCTTGAACATGACACTTTGTCTTTGTGCACATCTTAATCCACTGAACCTCTGCACTGAGCCAATCCTTTGAGTTTTTGTCACTCCTTTGGGTCACCCGACGTAAGTCACAGTATCCACTGCATCATCAAGTTTTGGTCCATGACATGTTTCTGCTGTTGTGCCTCAGTGTTTAAGGGAAGTATCCGCCTCGAGAGTCAACCATCAAAAATATCTTGTCTCAATACATGTTTTAGTCCATGTTCGTTTGATCTACCAATTACATCTCTGTGTCTGTTTTGTGTCATTGATGGGGGATACATCAAGGCCTTCCTTCGACGAGTCTATTCCTGTCGATTTCAACATATTATCCAAGAACTACACTTAGAAACCATTTAGTACTTTGGGACCTGCATGCCTCAATGGTAGGCCTCCTCACATTCGACAGTGGGTTTACATCATTAACCTCTAATCAAATGATTCCACTGATGTTTGACCTCAGCTCATCCATTCACATTCGTTGGAATGTACTAGGGTACCTTGGGAATCATTGACATCAATGGTGATCTCCCTCGCACTTGTTAATGGTTTACATTATTGATCGGTAATCAAGTGGTTTCTGCCATTTTTTACATCAGAACATCTATTCACATGGTTAGATTCATACTACATCGAGATCGGTAAGAAGACCCTGGGTTGAGTGATCACTCTGATATGTACTTGCCCAGGTTTTGATGGAGTTTCTCTTGAACAATGACACATATACTGTCACATAGATCCACTTTGTATTGGTCATGTCTATGTCTTGTCATCTCGTAGATCCATTGTGTATTCTTCGTGGCTATGATCAGTTCAGGTGATGGGAGTATAGATCCTCAGTGTATTTTCAGTGGCTATACTTTTTTGTCAATACAATTATGGATCCGCAATGTATTTTATGGCGGCCATATCTTGCAAGTATTTATCACCCAAGCATAGGTATGCTTGCCTTGGGATTGAAACATGTCATAATATTTGTTGGATGTTTGTGTGCAGCTTCTGTTAGGTTCTCTACGTCTATACCCTTGCTTGAAAGTCTACAAAGCATTTTAGTTATCAGTTATCATCTTCTAACTTCATACTTTGGGGGGCAATCTGTTACACATCGAAATTACTCACTTCGATAGTGTCGCAAGTGTCGTCATTACAAGTGTCGCAAGTGTCACATTTTTCTCACAAGTGTCGCAAGTGTCAAGGAAATCATACTGCCATGATGCCTATGTCGTTCCTATAACGACATGAGAAGTACACTTGACACACATCAAACACTTAATTTGGAAGAGGAGGAATGGTTAACTGGGCTTATGAGCCTCTTGCCATTTGAAAGAACCCAAAAAACTGAGTATTTGGAGGAGAGCGCTTCCCTATACCTCTCTCAGGAGTGTTGGCGCCCCCCTATACACTATATGGGAGTGTTATAACACTACGTCTGCCCTTTTGGAGGAGCGCTACTACTTTTGGGAGTGTTGGCGCCCCCTAACCTTTCTAGGGAGCGTTATAACGCTCTGACACTCCTTTTGAGGGAGCGCTACCTATTCTGGGCAGCAGTTGGTTTATTGAGAAGAATGGGTGAAGGATCTTTTCAATCTTGGAAGGTAGTTGGATTTGAATCCCTAGTCCAACCATGATCTTAGGGGAGATCCCTAAATCAAGGAGGAAAATACTCAACTCACCCCAATGATATCTCAAGTGGTTGAGCCTCTCCAAGGTTATATAAGCAAGCTTTCTCATGGTGAAAGGGGATCTAGATGGAGAATCATACCAAACTTATGATCTCATAAGTGGTACACAGTGAAGTGGAGGCTAATCAGCAAATCTATCGTCATTCCGATCGTGGAGCTTTTGAGAAAGGGTTAGGCAAGGAGAACTTGATGAAACTGCTACATTCCATCTATGGCTGTAAGTAACGTTTTGTCCTCATTAATGTAATATGCTTGGCCTGTTTGTTTCTAATTTGTGTTTGACATTACATGAATTTGTCTCTAAGTAGATAGGTCCGCTTCGAACTAATCTCGATAGAATAGGAAGTGGTTGTACTTTGTTTGTCTACAGGGCTTATCGAGGAGCTCAAGATTGGAGTTAAACTCAGAGCATGCAGGGACAAACACCGGTAAAAGGTATGTCTTTCCTCCTTCCTCTTCATACATTAGTTTGTGTAGACCTAAAAGGAAGTCAGTGACCATGACAAGCACTTTCTGTCTTAGAGTTAAGAGTCTAGCTCTTTGAGGAGATCTACCTGTCCATAGGAAGATTTTCCTTCAACAAAAAGGCCAGAAGAAATTTTGGTAGGAACATGAAATTATTTCTTGCTGAAGGAGTGACGCAAATGCGCCTCCCAGGGAACGCCTTCTCCCACCAGGACCTTCTCTTCCCTAGGCCCAAAGAGATAGAATGCTCTTCAAAACCCCTTTCGGGACTTTATCACCCACATAATGCTCTTTGTGACCTCCCTCCTTAAAATCGGGAGATCGTACCTCACTATATCGCGAGTCCTTAAACCATGGGATCGGGTCTCATGGATCCCCGAAACCCGATGAGTATTTCCCCACGGCTTCCTGTTTCTTTTCGGCAATTTTCCCGATCGGGAAATCGACACTTGTGAGGTCGTATATCACTTACTTCGTGGATCCCCGATTTCCGATCGACGATGATACTCTGTAACCCTTAGCCCCCTCTGGCTAGATCCTTTTACATGTGACTTGTTGGTCAACAAGACCACAGTCCTTTCCCACTTCGGAGTTTCGGACTTCGCGGATTTGAAATGCGTAGAATTTACGCCTTTGGAAATCCCGATTCTCCGATTTCCGATGCCAACTGGCGTTGACTCACGGCAAGGCTTGCCTTCCGACACCTGTCCTCCACTACAGGCCTTAACTCTGTCGGGAAATCGCGTATCAGGAGATCGCGATTCCTATTGTCAAAGTTCACGGGACTTGCAAATACCCGAACTCTGAGCTGTCAACACCTGTCCTCCAGTCGACGCGGTGACTGTGTGGTTATCGCGTTTCAGAATATCGCGACTTCTCCAGTCGTGAGTCTCTCATCACCGAGAACTCCGAAATGCCGAACCCCGATGCATGTGCGGGCGCTCTCCTCCACGTCACCCCCTCCTCGTCGCGCTATCGGGTATCGTAAAATTGTGAATCCAACCTGCACAAGTTCTTTGTCACGGGAAACCCCGAATCTCCGATGGGCTGAACCCCGATCGCTCCCTGCTCCTTGACACATGTTCCTGCCGAGATCAACGGCTTTGATCCTCTTGAAAAATTGCAGATCGCGATTTCTTCCTGTGAGAGTTTACGCCTTTGGAAACCCTGCTTCCACGATGAGCCGAATCCCGATGAACCCTAGCTCCTTCCCTGCACGCTAAGGCTTAACCCATGCGCATTTCCTCGGGATCTAACGACTGACAGGATTTCACTGTTTCCCTCGGCGAATCCTGACAATTGATTCCTCCTCTTTGAAGGTTTCTCGTGAATGGCTAAGTGTTCATTCCCCGAACTTGCTCTCCAACACCTGCGCTTGCAACTCTTGCCCGAGATTTCTTTGGCACGAATCTCCTGCGCTACCCTGTAATGATTATCACGAAGGTACTGCCCCTCCTGAGATTTTCAACTCTGATTCTTCAGAGGAACCTATGCGCACTCCTTGCGCTTAATATTCAACAACTTCCCAACTTTTGAATACTTCAAACTCTGCGCACTCCTGCAACAACAGTCTTTAATTTCCTTTGCTCAGATTAACAACTGAGACCTCTGCTTCCGCCTGCGCACTCTTTGCATGGCTTCAACAAACCACTCTCAATTCTGGGTGAATGAGAACGAGTGTTAAACTAACTGAGCCTTCATCAACGCACTCCTTGCGGATGAATTCAACTGCACACCTTGCAGGATTCTCCTGGCTCAGACAGAGAAACAATTGAAACTTATTCTCTCCCTTCTCAGAATTCAGTTTGAACCCTGAAATCACATGCACAGCATATACAAAGCGAATGCATAACAAGAAAACAAACACTCATGAGCACAACATCAACACACAGAGAAAACAACAAACCATGTGCGTGAATCAAAGCTTCCTTCTATTAATTCAAATGCCTGTACATGGGTGTTCTTCATACACTATTTCTCTTCTTTCTCTTCTCTCCTGAATGTTGGCTAATGTTACAATGATACAATGAGGGTGTCTATATCCATTTTCCCTCCTTCCATCTAAAACTGTCTACTCTAGAAATAAATCCTATCTACTTGCATTAAATCTATTAAATGCCTCCTATCTACTTCAAACAAAAGTGTATGGCTCGAGGTCTGATACAGTATACAATGTGCCTCCATAAATGGCTTCATTTAAAGGTCTGCGCTACAATCCCAAAGCACTTTCAAAAGTTTGGGTTTGTTTATCCAGCTGATCTCCGCTTGATGTACTGGCTCGCTTGCTGAGTTGGCGATGCTCCTGCATCATACTCCTCGGCTTGAAAACTTTCATGGGCTCCTGTCCATAAGCTCCTGCACGGTCTGTCCAAGATTTTGAATCACTGCTTCTGTCCCCCAGCTGGCATCTTCCATTGGATGGTTTTTCCATTTGACTAGATACTCGAAGTATTCCTTTCGTCTGGTCTTTTTGCTCACCCTCTTGTCAAGTATACGCTCCATCTGTGTCTTTTCGACAATTGGCATCTGCTTCTGCCAATGGATTTCTGGCTGTTCATCACTCCCAGATCCTTCTTCTTTAGCCTTATATGGATATAATTCTGAGACATTGAATGTCGGAGATATTCCGATCTCACTTGGTAACTCAATTTCATAAGCATTTTCTCCCAATTTCTTTAGGACTCTGCATGGCCCAATTTTCTTCATTTTTAGCTTGTTGTATGTTCCCCTTGGGAACCTTTCCTTCCTCAGATGTGCCAGAACTACATCACCAACTTCAAACTGAAGTTGTCTCCTATGTTGATCCGATCTGCACTTATATTCCTAGTTTGATTCCTGCAATCGCTCCTTCACCCTGCTGTGAAGTTCTTCCATCGCCTCTGTGAATTCTTCAGCGCTTGCGCTCTTGGTCATTATCTGCTCTGAGTCCCTCAGTTCCGATACTCCTCTTGGCTATCTGCCATATACAATTTCAAATGGACTTTTTCGTGTGCTCCTGTTCACTGAGTCGTTGTAAGCAAACTCTGCCTGTGGCAACACATTATCCCAGCTGTTGTGGTGCTCTGTCACCAAGCTTCTTAATAAATCTCCCAGACTTCTATTTACCACCTCTGTTTGCCCATCCTTCTGAGGATGATAGGCTGAACTAAACATTAAGTTAGTCCCCATATTCTTCCAGAGTTTCCTCCAGAAATGTCTAATGAATTTTGTATCCCTGTCCGATACTATGCTTCTGGGTAAATGAAGTCTAACAATCTCCTTGAAAAACAAATTTGCGATATGAGTCGCATGGCTGGTCTTCTGGCATGGAATAAAATGTGCCATTTTGGAAAACCTGTCAATCACCACAAAGATCGAATCATGTCCTCTTTACGTCCTTGGTAATCCCAATACAAAATCCATGCTGATTTCATCCCACGGCCTCTCGGGTATGGGTAACGGTTGATAGAATCCTGCATTCTACTTCCTACCCTTTGAATGCTGGAAAATTCTGCACCTGTCAACAAACTTCTTGACTTCTGACCGCATCCCTGGCCACAAGTATGCTTCTCTCAGCTTTGCAAATGTCTTGTCGTGGCCAAAATGTCCTGTTAATCCACCACTGTGCTTCTCCTTTAGCAGATTCTCCCTCATGGAGCAATTTGGAATGCATAATTGATTTCCTCTAAACAACAGTCCATTTTGGATCATGTAATCTATCCATGGGCTTCTGTCTCTGAGAACTGGATTCTCAGCTGCCTCATATGCCTCTACAAAATCTGCATCACCTGCATACATGTCCCTAAGATTTTCAAAACCCAACATCTTGACTTGGAACTCCTGTAGCAACAAACACTTCCTGCTCAAAGCATCAGCCACATTGTTAGCAGTACCTGAAATGTGTTTAATTACAAATGTAAAATTCTGCATATATTCTACCCATTTAGCATGTTTCTGATTCAACTTTTCCTGTTGAGTCACAAACTGTAATGCATGATTATCACTATACAAAACAAATTCTTTCGAAATCAAATAGTTCCTCTACTTCTTCAGTGCCTTTATGATAGCATACAATTCTTTTTCATACGTGGAGTACTTCACCTTTGCCTCATCTAGCTTCTCACTGAAATATGCAATTGGTCTATCCTCCTGGCTCAAGACCGCTCCTATGGCAAAGCCACTTGCATCACATTTCACTTGGAACACTTTCGTAAAATCCTGCAACACCAAAACCGACTGTTCTGTGATCTTCCACTTCAACAGATTGAATCTCTTCTCTGCCTCTTCAGTCCAATGAAAATATTTATGTCTTTTCTTGACTGTGTCCATCATTGCTGCACTAATTCCACTGAAATTCCTGATGAATTTCCGGTAGAAACTAGCCAAACCATGAAAACTTCTCACCTCAAAAACATTTCTTGGTGGTGGCCAATTTTTTTATTTCCTCCACTTTACTTGGATCCATCTTTAATTCATTTGCCGATATGACAAACCCCAAGTAAATGAGTTTTGTCTTCATAAATGAAGATTTCCTCATGTTGATCAACAACTTCTCTTGCTGTAGCTTCTTCATTACTACAACTAAATGCTTCAGATGTTCTTCTTTCGTTTTGCTGAAAATCAATATGTCATCTAAATAAACAATGACAAACTTACCAATGAATTCCTTCAACACTTCATTCATCAGTCTCATGAATGTACTCGGTGCATTCGTCAAGCCAAACGGCATGACTAGCCATTCATACAACCCTTCATTGGTTTTGAAGGCTGTCTTCCATTCATCGCCTTCCCTCATGCGAATCTGATGGTATCCGCTTTTCAAATCAACCTTTGAAAAAAATTTGGCTCCACTTAAAAAGTCCATCAAGTCATCCATCTGTGGCAATGGAAACCTGTATCTGATGGTTATCTTGTTAATGGCTTTGGAATCAGTGCACATTCTCCAACCTCCATCTTTATTTGGACTCAGTACCGTTGGAATGACACACAGACTTAAACTTTCCATGATCAGTCCTTTATCCAACAGTTCCTGTACCTTCCTTTTGACTTCTTCGTTCTCCTACGGCGTCAACCTGTACGCATCTTTGTTCGGTAAAATATCCCCTGGTATGAGGTCTATATGGTGACTCACGCTCCTGATCAGTGGAAACGAATGAGGTAATTCGTCTACCACTATATCAACGAACTCTTCCAGCAGTTCCTGAATTTCTTCCGGCAAATCATCCATTCTTGTGCTGGTCAAAACAAATTTTGGTTTCCTGACCACAAAGAATTGTGGATCCTCCTTCTTCTTTACTTCTGCCAGAAGTTCCTTCCCACTCATGAGAAGTACCCTGTTGTTCACTTCTGGTTTCACCTCCTTATCTTTTATCGGAAGTAACATGTGTGTTCTTCCATTCTTCTCCAAAGTATACGTATTCATCTTCCCATCATGAATTACGTTCCTGTCATATTGCCATGGTCTACCTACCAATAAATGACATACATCCATAGGAATAACATCACAGAGTATTTTATCATTGTATCCTCCTATCTTGATGTCAACTAAGCACTATGTAGTGACACTCACTTGATGTCCCTTCTGTAGCCATGAGACTTCGTATGGACTCGGGTGATCAGTTGTCTCCAGCTCTAGTTTCTCCACCATGTCGATTGAAATGATATTGTCGGTGCTTCCACTATCCACAATAACCTTGCACTTCTTGTCTTTGGTCTTGCATGTGGTTCTGAAAAGTCTGCTTCTTTGAGTTGTGTCCTCCACCTCCTTCTCGGGTGTTAAGAGAACCTTACGCATCATCAATGACCTTCCGTCTTCTGCATCTTCTGCTTTAGCAGTTCGCCTCTGTGCCTCGTCGATGTGAGCTTCTCCTCCATCCTTCTTCCTATCTGGATAGTCAACTTCCTTGTGTCCATTCTTTCCACACATGAAGCATGTGATGACTCCACCTCTGCCTCTTCCTCTACCTTTGGTATGAGGAAATGTGTTATTATCAGCGTATCCTCCGCTCTGTTCTGCATGTTGCCTTCTTTGTTCAGCGTGCTGGCCTCACTATGAACTTCCACCTCTTTCCATTCTTGTTTGAGGCTTCTTCCAGTCATCCTTAGATTTCTGGAACCTGTCTTGGGCAACTGATTTACCTTTCGGCTGGCTCTTACCTCGGCCTCGCTGTGATGGCTTATGGCTTAGCTTCTCTTCTGCCTTCAACGCCGTATGATATGCATCCTCCACCATTCTGATGGTTGTCATACTCATCTCATCCTGGATATCGTATCTTAAGCCATTCATATACCTGGCAACTTTTTCATCATCGCTCTCCCGATGACCTGCTCTGATATTGAGCTTGTAGAATTCTTCAGTATACTCCTTTACTGTCATCAACTTCTGTCTCAGGTTCTGCATTCTTCTGAACAGTGTGATCTGATAATCCCTTGGGATGAACTTTTCCTTCATCTTCGCAATCATTCGATCCCAGCTTTTGATCTTTTGCTTGCCTTTGGAATGCCCATCTGCTTGAAGCTCGTCCCACCATAATGCTGTGTGTCCCTTCAATTTTGTGACAACATGCCTGACCTTTTTATCCTCTTCGATATCCTCATAATCAAATTAGGTGTCAAGAGCTCTAATCCAATCCAATAGCTCTTCTACATCCAGACTCCCTTCATAAACTGGAATGTCCATTTTTGTTTTTGAACTCATTCAGGCGATAGCTTTAATTAATCGCTCATTGGCTGCATCTTCGGCTGCAACTTCTCCTTGTTGTTCAGCTTCAACTTCGCCTTCAGAGTCGCTCATATCTCCAGCATTTTTTGTGCGTCTCTGCGCTGCTTCCATGTCTTCTAATCTCGCTCTGAGATCACGTATCTGCCTCTCCATATCTAGATTCTGTGCTTGTCTTCCTCTGCCTCTCTAGTTTCCCCTATCCTCTGGATCTGGCGATTGTATTTCTCTCCTCGACGGCATGGAAAATTCTTCTTTTCTCTCTATCCCAGAAAACAAAGAGTTAATCCCACTATGATAAGGAGTCTGATACACAACTTTCTTCCTCTTTCTCCCTCTGTCTGAAGTATACACACAGAGACTAGCTCTGATACCAATCTGATGTGTATCAGAGTGCTTTACTCTTCTTCACTCCTCTTGCCTGAAATATACAGACAATAAATCCGCTCTGATACCACTCTGACGCAAACGCGCCTCCCAGGGCACGCCTGCTCCCACCAGGACCTTCTCTTCCCTAGGCCCGAAGAGCTAGAATGCTCTTCAAAACCCCTTTCGGGACTTTATCACCCACAAAACGCTCTTTGTGACCTCCCTCCTTGAAATCGTGAAATCGGACCTCGCTAGATCGCGAGTCCTTAAACCACGGGATCGGGTCTCATGGATCCCCAAAACCCGATGATTATTTCCCCATGGCTTCCTATTTCTTTTCGGGAATTTTCCCGATCGGGAAATCGACACTTGTGAGGTCGTATATCACTTACCTCGCAGATCCTCGATTTCTGATTGGCGATGATACTTTGTAACCCTTAGCCCCCTCCGGATAGCTCCTTTTACATGTGACCTGTTGGTCCACAAGACCACAGTCCTTTCCCACTTCGGAGTTTCAGACTTCGCGGATTTGAAATGCGTAGAATTTACGCCTTTGGAAATCTCGATTCTTCGATTTCCGATGCCACCTGGCATCGACTCACGGCAAGGCTTGCCTTTCGAAACTTGTCCTCCACTACAAGCCTTAACCCTGTCGGGAAATCATGTATCGGGAGATCGCGATTCCCGTTGTCAAAGTTCACGGGACTTGCAAATACCCGAACTCCAAGCTGTCAACACTTGTCCTCTAGTCGACGCGGTGACTGTGTGGTTATCACGTTTCAGAATATCGCGACTTCTCCAGTCGTGAGTCTCTTGTCACCGAGAACTCCGAAATACCGAACCCCGATGCACGTGCGGGCGCTCTCCTCCATGTCACCCCCTCCTCGTCGCGCTATCGGGTATCGTGAAATCGTGAATCCAACCTGCACAAGTTCCTTGTCACGGGAAACCCCGAATATATGATGGGATGAACCCCGATTGCTCCCTGCTCCTTGACATGTGTTCCTGCCGAGATCAATGGATTTGATCCTCTCGGTAAATCACGGATCGCGATTTCTTCCTGTGAGAGTTTACACCTCTGGAAACCCCGATTCCATGATGAGCCGAATCCCGATGAACCCTAGCTCCTTCCCTGCATGCTAAGGCTTAACCCATGCGCATTTCCTCGGGATCTAACGGCTGATGGGATTTCACTGTTTCCCTTGGTGAATCCTGACCGTTGATTCCTCCTCTTTGAAGGTTTCTCGTGAATGGCTAAGTGTTCATTCCCCGAACTTGCTCTCCAACACCTGCGCTTGCAACTCTTGCCTGAGCTTTCTTTGGCACGAATCTCCTGTGCTACCTTGTAATGATTATCATGAAGGTGCTGCCCCTCCTGAGCTTTTCAACTCTGATTCTTTAGAGGAACTTGTACGCACTCCTTACGCTTAATATTCAACAACTTCCCAAGTGTTGAATACTTCAGACTCTGCGCACTCCTGCAACAACAGTCTTTAGTTTCCTTTGCTCAGATTAACAACTGATACCTCTACTTCCGCCTGTGCACTCTTTGCACGGCTTTAGCAAACCACTCTCAATTCTGGGTGAATGAGAACGAGTGTTAAACTAGCTGAGCCTTCATCAACGCACTCCTTGCGGATGAATTCAACTGCAGACCTTGCAGGAATCTCCTGGCTCAAACAGAGAAACAATTGAAACTTATTCTCTCCCTTCTCAGACTTCAGTTTGAACCCTGAAATCACATGCACAACATATACAAAGTGAATGCATAACAAGAAAACAAACACTCATGAGCACAACATCAACACACAGAGAAAACAACAAACCATGTGCTTGAATCAAAGCTTCCTTCTATTAATTCAAATGCCTGTACATGGGTGTTCTTCATACACTATTTCTCTGTTTTCTCTTCTCTCCTGAATGCTGGCTAATGTTACAATGATACAATGAGGGTGTCTATATCCGTTTTCCCTCCTTCCATCTAAAACTGTCTAATCTAGAAATAAATCCTATCTACCTACATTAAATCTATTAAATGCCTCCTATCTACTTCAGACAAGAGAGTATGGCTTGAGGTCTGATACAGTATACAATGTGCCTCCATAAATGGATTCATTTAAAGGTCTGCGCTACAATCCCAAAGCACTTTCAAAAGTTTGGGTTTGTTTATCCAGCTGATCTCCTCTTGATGTGTTGGCTCGCTTGCTGAGTTGGCGATGCTCCTGCATCAAGGAGGATCATGCTCTTATGACGATGAGAGCATAGGTGACATCGAGGTTCCCTTGAGGTACAAACACCTACTAAAACAGTGGGTACCCAAGGAACCCCTCGAGTTGGACACCAACTTCTGTGTTAATGAGAGAATGTATCGCATTGCTCCGTCATCCATCCATGGCCTTGGTTTATTCTCCATGGACAACATAAAGGTAAAATATGGTGGATTAGTTGAATTGTTTGAGTATGTTGGACCATGTTACACTTATGGAGTATGGTTAAGGCTGGTCCAATATATGCCTAGTATGCGAAGATACGCACTCGCCACAAATTATATACAACTGAAAGACAATAATAGGCATAAAGGAGAGACTATGTATATTGATGGAAGGCCAAAGGCATCGGGGAATATTGCAGGTCTTATAAACAGTACAAGGCCTGGGATGACAAGAAAGGAACCCAATTTCATTTTTGAGGAGCGTGAAGGTAATAGGATATTTGTATGTGCGGTGAAAACAATAACGACAGGCAAAGAGCTACTGGTTGATTACAATCTGAATTGAGTTGACCCAGGAACGTCTTCTTTTGCTATGGTACACAACCCATTATACCCAAACTTAAAAAGAGATTACTTAATTTGTGAATGTTTCAATTGTGACGAAATTTTATTTCTAAAATATTTTACTTTTAGGCATATTTTGCGTTCCTCTACACTTATCCCTCTAACATCAAGTGTTCTTGTATCTTCACACAAGCATAACACGACCTAAAAATTTTCAGTCAACATTTACAATCTTGGGTTACCTTATTCCATCCCTCTTATCTTACCTACAGTTGCCCAGCTTGCCCAACCATAATATCACCAATTCATGGATAGAATGAAGCATGTACCTCTTATGTTAACTTTGAACAACTACAATGACATCTACAATACATTTTAGAGGGTGCGTTATAAATCATTTGAAATGTTTTTATGTTGTCTAAAATGGGGTGTTAGAATATTTTTTCCTAGTTTGGGAGATATAATCACTAGAAGCAACAAAACTCTATAACACGGTGATGCTACCTTTATCTTGAGTTTCAACATGTATTTTCTTTCTCCATGGGCCATCTTCCATATTTGACCTTCATGAAGTAATCCCATATTGCTTGGGATTTGTATTGCGCCCTTGAATCTGTTATGCACATCCTTTCTAATGGTTTGGGCTTCAAGCCATCCTTTGGCCCCATTCAAATCATCTTGGAAAAAATTTCGACCCACTTTGCCTCATTTGTTGCAACACCCAAAAGGATCCTTTCCATTACATCCAAGGAACATGGGAATTTAAGACAACGGTATAGACCACAACATTCGATTCAAGCCGAGGATCTCAATGTAGAAATTCCACATTATTAGCTTGGAAGGACACACATCACATGAAAGACATCCAATGCTTTTACCGACGTCCTCACCTTTCGAAGAACATAAATCAATGTTGTTTATACATACCTCCATTGAAAGCCCTTATGTTGCACTAGATGGCTTGGAAATGTTCATTTGATAGAGCTGACTTATCACTTGTTCTCATGGAAACTATCTTACTACATCCTTGTTGAATTCTCTGATTCTCGGATCTAATAGTTATTGTTTTATAATTTCAATGCAAAATTTCGTTTCATGCCACAGTTATCATAGAATAACTATGCACTGAGAATATCAACTATTACAATGCAACAGAAATAACAAGATCTAGAAATATTAAACATGCACAGCAGACACAAGAATACAAGAATTTATCCTAGGAAAACGAAAACCAAGCTTGGAAGAAAACCCAACAACATTTCTTATAGAATAATCAAGTCAAGAGTTTACAAGTTTATCACCATCAAAACAAACCAAGAGATATCAAAGAGTCACCTCCCCAGCCTCGTGCAACTCCCAAGAAGTAGCGCACAAGATAGAATGCCAAGAACTTCAAGTTGCAACGAATTTTACGTCGAATTTTACAAAACCCATTATACCCAAACTTAAAAAGGGATTACTTAATTTGTGAATGTTTCATTTGTGATGAATTTTTTTTTTTTTTTTGAATGTTCCATTTGTTAATTTTTTCTCGATGTTTCATTTCCAAATATTTGCTAATTTGTATGTGTGAATGTTTCATTTGATAATATTTGCCAATATTCCATTAGTTCATATATTGTTTTTTCAATATTTCTTGCACGTACTAACATTCTTCTTGAAATTATGCCAGAGTGGTGATCGGGTCAAAAGCCCTGAGCATGGAAAAGGCCCCGTCCCTAGCACTGCATCGACCAAAAATGATGAATATATAAGTGATGAAGAGATATTTGATTCTAGAGACCCCTTGTAGACAATAGAATTGTCCTAAGAAAAGCCAATAGGGAATTCCGGGATTTGGTCGCTGTTGGGGCGAAAACTGCTGAGGGTTTCCAAAGTATAGTTGAATTACACGTTAAGATATAAAATTATGGGGTAAGTCATGTCATCTAACAATATCAATTTTTGGTTTTAAATTTTGTAATTTGATATATGCAATTAACACATATTTATCATTGTAGAATTTTGTGAGATCGATGAGAGGGGAAGCAGAAGGTATTGGTAGCATTAGCGGGACTGCAACAATGAACCTGCATGGCCACATAGGCACCAGGCTATTTTCCAACCCAAGTGTGCCTCCTGAGACTGATTCTATGGCTTCTAGGGGTGATGCCACGCTCCCACAACACACACCATATCGTGCAAGCGGTGATCATTATCATGGAACTGATCACTCTTTCGTTGATTGTTACCCTAGTGCTACACGTATCCAAAGCACAGGAACAACCACGGTATCATTTTTAGTCGACCAAGACATGGTTCCTCTAAAAATAGTACAACTACCAGGTATTTAATATATGTCTTTCAGAGATTCTTGTTATATAATTGTTTAAACAATCACATATCAATGAGATTTAAATTACTAATGATGACGATGTTTTACAGGAAACAATGTGTTCTACAATAGTTTGAATGACTATTTATTAGAACTTTTTGGGTCGACCATTCGACTACAATGGAATCGACAAGATTCCAAACTGAAAATCCTTCTTACCTCCAGACTGGTTGGGGAGTTTGGTGACTCGTTCAATAAGCCAAAAGTCCTAAAAAGGATCGGCAAGCATTTGAAACATGTTAGAGAGGCGTATAGGAATAAATTAGTACAGGACCCCAAGTGCGAACTCCCTTTGGTTGTCCCCGAGAGGGAGTGGAAAGAAATTATTCTCAATGCAAGAGAATTAGCGATGAAAGCACAAGGGAAGAAACCACATGGCCCTGGAAGGTAAGATGTGTTTTCAATTTACTATGATGGTCTTTTGTTTACTTTATGAGGAAAACAATCAATATCTAACATATCTCAAAATGTTGCGTAGACTCCAAGACACCTCCACGGAAACAAAGGAAAGACAAGACAAACATGGCCAACATAAACTGGGCCAAGGTGGTTACAGGAGATTGAAGGCATGGGTTGTAAGTGCCTAAACATTTTACTTTTTTTTTTTTTATCATCATCACTAAATATGTAATTCATTGCAGCTAGTGACTAATGATTTTGATATTGCTCAATGAAGGGGGATTTGTTCAACGACCAAGTCACAAAAGAAAATCTAAAGGCTAGGTTCACGTAGGGTTTTGATGGCGTGGTGGCACGATGAAGAAGCTTGGGGAAATCGCCATGTGTCTCTCTGGAGGACATGGTAAATAAAATGAAATTAAAAACTTGTCGATTAGTTTTTACTCATTGATTACTTGTAATATAAAATATATATTTTTATTCATTTAAATTGTAAAACAATGTGTGTCTTTTCCACATTCGCAGGAGAGTAACAATGCTACCAATGCTCCTGATGTACCCGCTGAACCACATACCGACCCCCATATTGATTCAAGCGTTGTTGTCGAAGGACCATTACATAGTGGTATGCACACATTTTTAATGTTTTTCCATTTTTCAATGAGTATTAATATTTAGGGTATATTCTATACTAAATACTTATATTGTTTCATATGGAAGAGAGTGTAGATGCACTCGATCAATAGCAGAGATCAACAAGCGTAGAAACAACAATGAAACCACCAGCTAATGTTTCTACTGAACCGACTAATCCAAGTATAAAACATTTTAATTAAATCTGTATTAACTAAATTTCCCTAGGAACAGTGAATAACAATATCACTTGAATTTTTGTTGTTGTTGTAGCAGTGGATGCCCATGCACATCCTCAACCTCCACACCAAAATACTAGAAGTTCATCATGGCATGAGGTGTTGAGTACTGATGATGTAACACTTTAATAAGGCCCAATAACTGTGGGGGATCAGTTAAATGATGATGATGATGACTTAATTTGTGCTTTCATGGATACCAGGAAGAAGAAGAAGAAGAAAAACAAATGATTAGACCTTTTATTATTAATATAAATCCAATATATTTCTGGTCCAATGTAATGTATTTTGTTTTCCTAAATGTCGTGAATGTTATTTTCTTTCATGTTTTTTTTTTTAGCGATCTGCTAAGATTGACTTGATGTCTGATCAGATTGCTAGTCTTCAGGATCAGGTTGCTAGTCAAGCTCAGATGATTGCTAAACTGGAGGTTAAACTCGAAGATAAGCAACAGCCAGCCGCTAAGCTTCCTAAGGTACCAGTTATTCTCCCTAAGACAGAATAACCAAGATTACCACCTACTCGGTTCAATCACCCTACACTGGGTAATAAGGGGAAGTCGGATAAGAAGCTCCGAAGGGTTCAGCGACGACAGAATAAGAAGGCTAATCAGCAGCCTAAGCCGCCTAAGGATAAGAAGCCGCCTTGAGTAGCAATATAGGGTTGCTAGATACAGGATGGTAGCGAGATCAGGCTGAGACATCGAGTACGCCTCCCAATTATTAGTCTTATTGAGGCGCTAGACGCTAAGCAAGGGCAATGGCGATGAATGTTTTATGCTTACATTTAATGTTACTATCATTTCTAATTATAGTTGTAAAATCTAGATAGATTGGGTATGGGGAAATGAGAGTGATGTGAGAGGGGGGGAGGGGCCAAAAGAGCTTCCACCTTCACATGGTTGGTCCTGTTCAGTAGAAAATAATTTATTCTCGAAACGAAGAGAAGCTCATTCAGGTATTCGTCTTTAGTCATTAATTTGTAGAGGTTGTTGCATCTTTAATTACTATTCTGAAATATAATTAAGTCATGTGATGAATCGTAGGATGGAGAGGAGCAACATTGGAGGCACCCCATCACTCAAAGGTATGGATCTTGTTAAGTACTGATTTAAGGTGATATAATTACATATATGTTAGTCAATCTTAATATTAAATAATAATAATATAGGAAATGTATTAAGAAAGTTAAATATTTTATGTTTTTTATATTTTTTGGAGATTATTTTTGTTGAAATTGTAATTTTGAATTGATGAAATTGTTGTTTTTAATGTAAAAATAGTTTAAATGTCTTGAAATACATATTTTGTCACTGGATTGTGTACAATTAACATATAATATCTGCAATTGAATCAATCTAAAATTACTAGTCCATTCATAACAAGTTTAGAATACTAGATTAGTTTAAAATTTGACAAACTCAACCCTTTTCTACATAAATTCTTCTCCAAATATATTATGAATTAAGTTTTGGCCCAATTTCAATATGACCCAAATCATTGAAATTTGAAAAAAAATGAATGAACCAAGGCCAAACTTCATTTTGCCAGAAAAAATAAACTCACTGGAAAATTTGAGTTTTTCCACTTATTATCTCTCTCTCTCTCTCTCTCTCTCTCTCTCTCTCTCTCTCTCTCTCTCTCTCTCTCTCTATATATATATATATATATATATATA
>ML776595.1:1345514-1359906 GCA_009831015.1 Picea engelmannii | reverse complement strand
GAAAGGAAAAATATTATCGTCTCAATTTGAAGACTTGCACCTCAAAACTAAATTCTAAACTATCCAAATTTTAGATAAAAATAATACTTCATAAACCACCTCTATTTCACAATTGTTATCTATGTAAATTTATTCACAACAAAACATCCTATATACACAATATTCCCTAACTTTACCTCCTAAAATATTACCCTAAAAAGTAAACCATATTTTATCATATTTTACATAGAAAGTTGTAGTTGTTGCTTTTGTTTATAGTTCACCTAAACTCATTTAATACCTCCCATACATCTAATATCCTCATGTAACATTGGCATTTGTTCTTTCCTTTAGAATATCAATGTCAGGTTCTCCTGACTACATCAAGTATGGAATGGGGTATAGTAGGAGGGGGACTTGAGCTTCAACCCTATCCACTAGGATATGTTCACCCTGAGACCTTCAATATATGAATCAACTCTATGGAGACTTGTCTTGTGTCTTAGTAGTGAGTGTGTCTCTCTTTACCATATCTTCTATGTTAGTGTTTGTCACCTCAAATCTATATTCCTCAATACCTCATTTATGGAGGTGTTGATGAGTTCTTTGCAACCTCCAAGTGTCTTCTCTCCATAATTGGATAAGCATATGGATCTACTATTACAATTCCTCACTAGTTTCCATAAACATGAGTCACAAATCCATTTATATTCTTAATAATTTTAAACAAGCTGCAATGCATAACATCAATTGACACCTATCACATAAAAAAAAATTATAATAACAATCCATAAAAAAAAATTAGAAAATGCAATTCGACTTTTATATCATATTCTACTATATAGATATATAGATAGGTAAATATAAACTAGCATGTTTGTTAATGTGTCAAGATACTAAACAATTCCTCTTACATTAAAGCAACGTATACTTAAAATACAACCAACAACTCATATCTTCACATTTCACATTAAAGAAATGACAAAGTGTTCAACATACTTTGGTTTATTGGCATATTATAGTAGCATAGTTTGGTGTATGCTTCATAAAAAGACCTATTCATTCACAATTAAATATTCCGGTAGTAAGATTGCAATGAACCACTCTCTATGTTGTTGATTTGATATTTGGAATGTTAATATACCCATCACATCTTTGAATTTCTAATCGAAATCCCATATTGACTCAGTCTGTACTTGCTTGATCTCCTTAAGCTCGGTAATGTACTGTGACTCAGAATTTGGTTTCTTGAATTATTTTTGTAATTCTTGTGCAATCAATATTAATATTCTTGTTTAACCTAGTGGTGTGGTACTTTGGAGCTTCATGTACCAAACTAGTGCGCGTCCTCTAAAGGTTGTTCCTAGTTGTGTGATCTTTTCACCATCATCATAGACATTCTTTTCAGTAAAATGGTTTCACATATGAACATATGTTTTTTTTGGTTTTCAGATCCAATTCCTTTTAACTTTGGTAATCTTAGTGTGTTATCTATTCCCACCATGTTGTTGTGTGTAGGACCTCTTCCTAGTGATACTGGTTGATTCTAATTAACTATAGTGATACTATTTCTCTAATTCTTGTTTCTATGACATCCTCTACCGATTAAAATTTCTCTAGAGAGGTCTTCAAACGTTGTCTCAGATCCAAGTGATGCACATGAGGTTGTGGTTTAAACCCAGGACTCGTCTAGGGAAGGAATTACTAGTTATTCTATAACTGGAATGAAAAAGATATCTTATTCTTCTCCTTTTTTCTACTATACTTCTATGATACAGATATCTACATGATGTTTTGGGTACTCATTGTTTTTCTCTCTTTATTCAACCATATATCTCAACTTCTTGTACCTTTTCCCACTATGCAAAACTCCAAGTTCATTTTCTCCTTTTGATATCCCTTCCTCTTTCTCCTGAATTCTCATTATTCCCTTCCTTTGTCCATTTTTCCTACCCTCAAATCATCTATCGGTCAACAACCCTAGTCCTTATGCATGTGAAAATATATTTATGTATCTGACTCCATCATCATAAATTATTTATCACATAGCAACATTTGTATTCAGGTATTTAATGACTTTATGAATCCTCCTCGCAGGCCCTTAAAGAAGTCTCTTTCTATGAAACTTTAATCCCTGGTACAATCTATGGAAGATTCTATTATGTAGCCTCCCAATATACTATCCATCCAAAAGTCAATTGTGTGATAATTATTTTTGTTTAATGAGTATACTTGTCCCACTAGTTCAGGAGTCCAGTTCTTTGGCACAACTGGTATGTGTCTTCGAGTATTTTCCACAAATCTTTCCATCCATTCTGCTAAAATGTTTGGGAATTCACCAAAAACAATCTCATACAAATATATGTACACATACCTTTGCAGCCATTATTTTTTCTTTAGATGAGGGTTTTTATTCTCCTTCTGGAAAAATTCTTGTTCTTTTTTCTCTATCCATTCGGTTATCTCCTTCCTCATTGGTCTCCAAAAAATTCCCTCACTTCTGAATTCTGAGTTATGGAAACATAACCATTTGTTGGCGTGTGGATAGGTAGGTTCAAGACCCTGGGTTCAAGTTACTTTGTCCAACAAAACCCTACATACATTGGCCCTTTCAGAATCACCTGCATGTAGGTGAATTCTCACCCGAAGTATCTTTATGGGAACTATAGGAACTGAGATTCAATAGTGTTGAGGGAATGATTGGAAACCCACTCTGTCATATCTATAGGATCCTCTCGTGCACTAGGCCTTTGTTACCCTGAACTTTTTACTTAGCTATATATGCACATATATCCATATTTATGTTATTTAGTGGTTAAACATACACTCATGGCTACTGTATATTACTATATCGTATTCATCATTAAATATCAATATACAAACAACTTAAAGATAACCATAAATTCTCATTAAAGCCTTTAATTAACACATATAAGCATACAATTATACACAGAGTTACCGTGGTTCACCAAATTTCGGTCTATGTCCATAACATATCAACTTATTTATTATATTTGATGTCTTGGTTGCACTCTGTGCTACAATGGATGCTTAGCATACAATTTTCCTCACATCTGTAGCTTCTTTACAATGTTCTTTTCTTTGAAACTCTCTTTCTCTCTCTTTGTATCTATCTTTCTTCACCCTGTCTCTCTCCTCTCATGGTTGTCAAATTCGTGGCCTCTTGCAATGGATGCATTATGATCAGAGCCTTTTGACACCTCATTGTGAGTTGTGAGTTATCGTGATTCACCCAACTCCGAGCTACGTCAACAAAATATCATCTTCTCTATTATATTTGAGTGTCTTGGTTGCGCTTTGTGCTACAATGGATACTTAGAATACAATTATCCTCACATATGTAGCTTCGTTACAATGTTCTTTTCTATGAAAATCTCTTTCTCTTTGTTTGCATCTATATTTATTCGGCATGTATCTCTCCTCTTAGAGTTGTCGAACTTGCGACCTCTCTTGCAATGGATACATTATGATAAAATCCCTTTGACACCTCATTGTGAGTTGGATACAACTCATGCTCGGCTAGAGATAAATCATTATGAGTTAGATACATTTCATGCTCGGTTGGTTTTCCCATATTTTGCACTAGTTGTTATTTCTTGTCCCCCGTCTTCTCCTCTTTTCTGCTACATGTGATTTTGTTTATGTCCTTGATTTTACAAGGGTGATTCTATCAGGGTGCTACATGTGCTTCTGTTTATGTCCCTGATTTTACAAGGGTGATTCTATACAATCCTCAATCCAAATTTCCCATAGCCCTACCTCATGTCATATATTTTCTTTTGGAGACATAAAGAGAGTTGTTCACATGATCAATAATAATAGAGTTACATATGAGGAATACCTACACATTGAGTTCCACAAACATGGTATTCACTCTATCAACTCCAATATGGTCAATTTCTTTGATTTATTGCGTTGTTTGATCAAGTTCTCCTTTCACATGGTTCCACCATATCATCCACCCCATTTTGAAATCAAGGTTTAGTTAAGATCCTACAATTACATGACCATCATTATTGGACACACTTAAATACATGTTATCAAATTTAGTTAAGATCCTGTGTGAATGGCATAATTTAAAAAAAAAAAAACCCAATATTGGTTGCTTTAGCGACTAACCTGTTCGTTGCTATTATTGCCAATTGGTCACAAATCAACGTGTTAGCCGCTAGAGATACCAACGTGTTAGTCACTAGAGCGACCAACGTGTTCATCACTAGTATTTCCAATTGGTCGCAAACATCAATGTGTTAGTCGCTAGAGAGACCAACATGTTAGTCGCTAGAACGACCAACGTGTTAGTTGCTTGTATTGCCAATTGGTCGCAAACTAGGTCACTTGGTCGTTCTAGTGACTAACTGATCCTCCTTCTTTTGACCTTTTTAAATGATGGTTCGGTCGCTCTAGCGACTAATATTCGTCGTTCTAGCGACTAATATTCGTCGTTCTAGAGACTCATAGTGGTTTATTGACTAAGTTTGCTAGGGTTGTCTTGGTCACTCTTGCAACTAATATTAATCGTTTGACCGACTAACATTCGTCGCTAGCCAAACTTTTCCCTATTGTGAATAGGCTTATTTTCTCGGTCTCTAGACCGACGAAGATCCATGTGTGGCCACTAGACCGACCGAAAAAAAATCATCTTGGTCGCAAAAATGACTCTATGCCAACGAAAATTCGTCTTTACTTCGTCAAAAAAACGTTCAAATTTAATAGTGCATGCTCGTGCCTCCTCCTTGAGGGTCGACACAAACATCCTCATCACCACAGCCTCATGTTCCACATTAAATTCCCACACTACTTGTAAAATATTATCTAAGTGATCCTTAACTGATTCTCCCAACCTCCTTGCAAACAAAGGTATGCATTTAAGCCATTTACATGCAGGAAAGTCATGAGGATAATCTGGGAATGCAACAAAATTTAGTGGGTCAAAGGAAGAAAATATCCACCTTACTATTGGCCTCACATTTGCATCCATATTGTTAGTCTTAGATAGAAAAATGCATAGCTACCCTACTAGATCGAGATGAAAATAAAGATGAATATGTTGAATATACACTTACCATAGTGCTTGTTGAAAAGGACTTACCTAAGAAATCATATGCTTACCAACTTTGAGAAGAGTTCTTGGCAAAATAAAGTCATGTTCCAGAAATATATATTAAATTTTGTTGAAGCTCAGAACTTGACCTTGTGAGGGAATTGAAACCGAAAGATATTCTTGTGTAAGTCCCCTGTGGAGTCATCCCTATATCCTCTAGAGTCTCCAGGTGAGTTAGAAAAAATAAATTAATTAATGTAAAAACTCACCAATGTCATTGTCACCAAGGTTTGTGTTCCCCGACATCAACGCCAATTTGTTAGAACAAATTTCCACCCTCCAATTGAGTTGATAAACCTGTGATAACAATGATGAAAACTTGGCTAATTCAAGGAATAATGGCCCTAAATTGTCACTGACTAAACCCCTCTTCATTTGGGATAGTGCTCACTAGCATCTGGGGGGAGTCCCTAAGCACATTGAAGCATCTTTTTGGCTGATCTAAGGTCCGATTTTTGTGTTTTTTTATCGCACAACTTGTAGGTTGGGAAAATCCCCACCCAACCACTAAATGGAGACAACTAAGAATTCACCTACCCACTGCTACCTTAGTTAGGTGCCCTCGTCACTTTAGAGGTGAGGTAGTCACCTCAAGGGGGGAACCCGGTGACCCTAGGGGGAATGAGATGAATATGGAGGTAATATGGAGATGAAGTCCCTAAAGGTCAAATATAAATTATGTGAAAGGGTTGAAATGATGTCTTGGTAAGATCCAAGGGTGTCCAAGTAGGTTGAGTGACCCGCCAAGTGTGAATACCTACCCGAGACACAAGAAAAACAAGCATATGTTGAAATATAATCAAATGGACAAGCAAGTGAAGATTTCTTTACCTAATAAAAATAGTTAGTAACTAAAGTATATCATAAAATAAAGATATCTAAATTAGCATAAAGCGAACACAAGACTAGTTAACAAATGTCATAGCAAAACTAGCAATTGACTATGAATTTTGTGAAATACTTTGAGAGCAAATAAGAGGGCTGTTATGAAGTGATTTTTTGCAGTAAATTATCAGCCTTATGGATGTATCATTCAAAGGTAAACAACGGAAAAATCAACCATCAAAATGTACCCCAAATTAGCTTAAAAGGTGCGCCCTAATTAGTGGATTAGGTGAGTGAAGTTTGGGGGGGTTTCTTAGGGTTAGTTTGTGAGATACTAATGGTCTAGGGTTAGGGTTTTCTATAGCCTTATGGCTGTAGGAAACAAGTTAGTGCAGAAAAATATTGGGAGAAATAGGATGCCTCAATGAGGCAAGAGGGCCAAGGGATCAAAGAAAACTTTCCAAAAGAGATAGACTTGTAATTCACAAAAATGGCGTTTCCCAAGGAAATAATTTTATATCTCCAATGCAATAATAAATGACTAGTGCTCTTAATAATTGGGTTAATGGGGTCATGCAAAGAAATATCTTAGAGAAGCTACCTCCTTGAGGGTGTAAACCCTCTTACTCCCCAAGGCAAGTTTCTCTAGCTAGGGTTTGAGCTAAGAGGGTGTATGCCCTTATACTTCTCTTAGGAAACCCTTGGTTAACCAATAGTATGAAGCATAAAATGATGAAGACTATGGTGGGGGTGTATTCCCTTACACTTACCACCTAGATCCTAGCACATTAACCTTGATTTAAAACAAATGATATTATAGAAGTAAAGACCATAACAATTCAAGGAAAAATGCGAAGATAATCCACCACAATAACAAGATAGAAGCCTTCCAAGGCTAGTGCATCACATCCATCAACCATTCACCAAAATATAGCCATAAAAAAGAGCATAAAAGACATAATTTTCCAAAGGTAGCGAAAATTTCAGACCAATATCTTCTCACAAGAAGGAGAGTTGTTGTTAAAATGAGATCTTATGATATCTTATTTATACAAAATGTCACAAAGGTGACTTGTCCACATATTTAGGGGTAAACCACAAGAATAGGGGTCAACAACCCTATTCTTTCCCCCTTAACAAAGTAATATTAAAGAATTCATTAAAAATTCATTTTTTCACATAAGAAAAACTCTAATTCATATGGACGTCACCCCTTTAGGGGATGTTTTGGCACAAAGAGGAAGTCGTTGGTGATGGAGGAGAGTGGAGGGGCTTCCCAAATCCATATATCAAAAAATAATACAATTTTCTTCATGATTCCTTCAAAAGATCAATGTGCCATTGCAAGTCACCTCACCACCATGCCCTAACCCCCCTAGGTGATTTCATGCTAAAAAAGGAGATGTTTTTCCTCTCCTAGGAAAATCGTTTGGCATGTGGGGGCTAGGATATATCGTCCAAGTCATATCCAAGCCTTTCAAGTTTGATCTTTCTCATCTGGCATGCAGGCCCTTGGCCTCCACCTGTGGGCTTCAAGCCCCATGGAAGCCCAAGCTAGGCTTGTTCTTCCAAAACTGTCCAACACCTAGGTCCTAAAAAGACAAATAAGCACGCCCTACAAGGATCTCAAGTCATAACATCATGATAAGTGAATCTAGTCAATAAATGAGCCACCTAAGCATGTGCATCAAATATCACTATATCAAACAGTTAATTTCTCAAAGACATTATGCAACTTGTCAAGCTTGAATATGGGAGGGTTGACAAGGTGTCCTATTGGGTAGATCTTTCCCTAGGTCAAGGAAATTTTCCAAGAGATCTCTCTCTAAGCCATTTCTCAAAGACATTATGCAACTTGTCAAGATTGAATATGGGAGGGTTGACAAGGTGTCCTATTGGGTAGATCTTTCCCTAGGTCAAGGAAATTTTCCAAGAGATCTCTCTCTAAATCATGTAAAGTGGGTGAGGTAGTTGGGGTCAAGACTCAATGGGCATAGGGCTCATGACATACAAGAGGTCGTAGTGTCTCATTCATAGGTGCCTTTGTAGAGGGTGTGTGGTACCTTCGTCCGCATTGCATTTTTTCCAAGCCCATTATTTTCCATTCTTTTTTTCTTTCATAATTTTAAGGAAATGTTGAAGGCCACTTCCTTTGCGTGGTGTCCAGATAATGGAAATGTCACCCACAAACACCTAGTGGAAATGAGATGGTTGGCTCGTGATGAGACCCCTCGTGATGAGACCCCCTTTCTATCATCCATGCAACTGAGAGCCATTAACCTGGTTTGGTGACCATATGATGGTAATTTCATACCACTATATATTCATGGACATGATAGGTCAACTTGTGATGAGACCTCTTATCCTTCAACTAACATTTTAGGCATTTTAAATAATATTCCATTGGTGGGTCCCCCTTTACTCAAATATAAGTGTTTCATTGCTTTCTTGGGTGATCCATGGGAAAATCATCTAGAAGGTTCATAAATAGGATTTTATGTTTTACCCAACATCAATCCCTCTAGGCCTTCAACCCCTTCTTCCCATAGAATGAGGGATAACCCCTTCTTGGGTCAATACACCCTAAAATCCCAAGAGATAAGGAAAATTGGGGGGGGGGAACCGGTGATGGGAAGTGGTAAGTATGGTCAGGAACGATACAATGGCTCTTCAAGGGAGTTCATAGTAGAAAACCCATCCCTAAGGAAGACCACTTACTAGGGCACAATGTCAACCACCAAGGTGAAGCAGGGAAAAAGGCATAATGTCCAAGCATATCATGAAATCTAGAGAAATATAAGATACAACATACTCAAATGGATTAAATATTGAAATGATGCTTACCATAATACTGACTTATACCTCATGGAGCAAGGCCCACTGCCTTTTGGAAGCCAGCTGATGTGGTGGATGCCATACAAAAATCTATGACGATCTGTGGTGGTGAGGAGGGTCTTCGTATGTGCAAAAGGACACTGTTGGTCATGTAGTCTCTCGAAACTCCATATCTACAACTTGAGGGCCTTGAGACATAATCTCCTTAGTTATCCACAAAATGGGGATAACACCTTCAAAACAAAAAAAACAACGAGTTGTTTTGTCTTGGACAACATGTAAAAGCGGTCCAAAACAATGAGAAAATCGATCTTATACGCTTGGAAGGAACCTGAAGGGTTAGAACAATGAAGATAGACTTGAAATAAGATGAAAAATATTCAAAATGATCGAAATTAACCATGAAAAATAGTTCAGAAAATGACATATCAAATTACAAAGTTACCATAATACCGCTAAGAAAACAGGTTTGAATGACAAACACACACTTCTTTATTGATCCGCTTACAAGAGAGTTGATTGCACCCCACTTGAAAAGCCTACAACCTATGTTATGACTAATTTGCTCAAAGAGGAGCCACTAGACTAGAGAAAGAGAGGAGAGAATGAGAGAGACACTATGCTGCTACCACAAGAATCGACAAAATAAGCCAAGGTAAGCCTCCAATATATAGCTAGAGGGGGAGAATATCTCAAGGAGAAGGAGGGACACATGAAGGGGGTAAGAATAGAGTCTAAGTGAGATTACTGAGAGTGAGTGTGATTTTGCATGTGCATGAGTGAGTGAATGACGAGCTAAATGAGTGAGAAGAGGGTAAAGTGAGGCACATGGCATGCATGGGAGAAGGAAAAAGCAGAGTGCAAGTTTAGAGTGGGTGCATGAGTGCATGGTAAGGTTAAGTGAGTGAGTGAAAAAGACAAACTATAACGCATGGTGTGCATGAGGGAGATAATTTTAGGAAACTCACGTGACCTCTCCTTCCATCCTAAATTAATTATCATATGCTCCAATTTTAGGAATATGAACCCTAGCCTAGGTGGATGCCGCATCACTGCCACATGTTGACTTCAAAGGCTGCCACTTGGCATTGCATGGACGATGAACGAACTTGATAAACATAGAGGTAGCTAAAAATAGAACCTCTAAAAATAGGGTTCTCTAAAAATAGATTCCTAGTTCTATTGTTAGAAAAGTTGTCCACATAAATACTTTCAAAAATAGAAAGTCGACTGAATACCCTTGACTTTATACTCATTAATCTCGTTTTTCCACAAGGGATCTGAATATGCCATCAGATCTGTCATACGAGCCATGATGCTCAACTTGCTAAAAATATAAATCTGGGTGACATCATCTGGAAAAAGGTCCAAAGGCCTCTAGATGCCTCAAAGATCGATACCGCGCTCTCGAAATCTGAATCTAGGGCATGAATCACAACTTGCCAAAAATAACAAGTTCCTGCACGTTGCCTAGAAAAATGTCACCGGACTGAGAATCCTGCAAGGACTCATAATATACGCTCATAACTTCCTCAAACTTTCAAGAGACCCACTCAAACCATGTCTCCTAAATTTTAGCAACACTTGTATCTCTCTAAAAATGCATGGAAATAAAGTCATCTATGACTACGAACCAAGCGACCCTATATTGATGATGTACTTGCCTCATGTGGGAACCAACCTCCTGCTCAACATAAGTGTTAAACTCTAGGAAAATCTCAGTATGCCAACCAAAGTGTTGCATGCTGGCTCTTAACCTTCAAGACTTTCAAGGGTGAAAATCTAGGGTTTAATAGAGTATCACCAAGAGAATCACCAAGAATGTCACCAAGAGAATCACCAAGAATGTCACCAAGAGAGAGACCAATAACAAGAGATGACCATGCACCCTTATTCCTCCTTGTAGCCGCAACTGCATCTCTCCACAAGACTTGCACACTAACTAGGTGTACAAATGAGCTAAAATGTCCTCTATTTATATTAATCTGTCTAGTGATTTTTCTGGCTAGGATGACCTAACTTTCTGGTAATTATATTTTATGTTTATCTTTTTCTTGTGGAGCCAACTTGTATTTCTGGAAGATAATATTCTAATATTATTTATTCTACTAGGTCGACTTGTCTTCTAGGGTTTCCACACATTTGTTTAATGGTTCACTTACGTCCGAAATATTCTATTTTAAGTGATAGGTTACACATGGAGGTTAATACCTCTCGCAGCTACCAAAACATCAACACTGGATAGTCTCAATATTGAAGTTAATAAACCCAATAGAAAATTTTGATAGATCCCATTTTAGAATCACTCACAAAATAAGTGCGGATATTTCGGTGCTCTTAAATCCAATCTAGATTTTGCCCTAAAAAATAGGAAATAAAAATTGACTGTTAATATTTCACTATTCATAACCTCTTCAAAACTCCATCTTCTTTCAACCTCTCCCAATAACTAGTTCTGATACCACTTTGACAAAGTGTCCTCATACACAACTTTTATTAATGAAGGAAAATATTACAACAATAAGCATGAGGGCTAAGGGCAAAAACTCCACCTCACGTAGAATATCAAATGGGTTTAAATACCCCAAAAACTATAACTAAAAATATTGTTAACTAGAACTAACTAGAATTGACTCAAACTAACTTGGACACCTCACATAATCATGTGAGCATGTAGATGTCCTTTTAAATTAATATTTTATTTAATAAAACATTTATTCACTAAAGTCTTATTTTGGATCATAATTTCTACATTTATTATCTTAGTGAACATGGTTTGCCATATACTAGTATGGTAGTACCATGTCCTTTATGAGTTGTTGCATTTCTATATAAACATCATAAGATATTTTCTATATTTTGTGAATCCCTGATTTGGGAGTAGCTATCACCACTATTAGACAACACAAAGGAACTTGGGAGTACACTTTATCTCCCAATTCTTATGGTAATATGTGCATGTTTTATTGTGGTATTTTGACTCAAATCTGCATTGTTAAAATTTAAATATGATATCTTATTTTTGTATAAGCCTTATGCTTGGTAAATAGTACGATAATTTATTTATGAGGATCTTGGTTTGTTGATTTATTAAATGATGGAAACTATATGTTTATGGGTTATAAACTAGAAAGTTATGTTGGGTTGGGACTCCATGGTCGATGACATGTTTTCCTAGTTTGCTACATGGGATTAGCGGTTATTGTTGTATATGAAATGTGTAGATATGATTTATAAATCCTAGGTTGGTAGTGGATATACTCCTATTTCATGTCTAAACACTCTTGGTCCTAGAACAAGTTGGAGAAAAATTAAGCCCCTTAAAATTACAAAATTAATCTAGCAAATGGGGCATATATGCCTAGTATATCTAGGTTTGCAATGATGATATTTACTATGACAAGTGATGCCATTAGTTGTGATCATATTGTTGTTGCTTTAGTCATTTTCTGCCATTGCACTAGTTTAAGTTAACACAAAATACCATAATAAGGTATACAAGCTAGTGGAATGTTCTCATAGTTTACAATGTAGATGGTTTTGTGTGTTTTCCTACTAAATGACATGCTTTTTGGGATGTGCTTGCCAGGTTTTAATCTTGAAGTTTTCTTGTTGAGTCTTCCCTTTGTAGAGACCCTGTTTTAATTTCTTGAGAAAGATGCTTCTAATTATGATGTTTTGAATGGAGGGTCTATAATTTATTATTGGTTTTAGACTATATTAGGTCTTATATAAACATGAATATTAAATATGACCAATTAATATAGTCTTTTAAAACCTTTTAAAATAGGGTTAACACATCATTGTCATTTTGTACGCTATGTAGTGGAAAGGGAAATTATCAATGAAGTCATTGTACATTTACTAGTGATTGTTTCACACACAAATATCTCATCCATCCATCAAAAATATTTATTTCTTTCATTTGCACTTGCATGGTTGCATGTTTCATTTATAATATTGCATTTTTTTTGTGGAGGGATGCTACTTATAATAATAAAAAATAAACACCTAATACAATAGAATAGTGCACACTAAATCTCCAATCCACCTCAAGGACAATAAACATTTCCTTTGGTTAGATTGAGCTATAATATCACAAACTCTCATTTATCCTAAAGAGAGAACTTTGGATTCTCAATTGTAAATTCAACTCATCAAAAATGCATTCTATATTTGGTGAAAAACATGCATCCATTTCTAGCATACATGCATCTATCTAGCACCAAGCTTCTATTTCCAATATACCTAGCCACATGCATGCATATATTTCCAACATCAAGCTTCTGTGCTGATTTAGCTCTAAAACCAGTTAAGCAAAGAAACAAGTATGCAAGTCTAGGGCAATTAACCCAACTTAATCACCTTGTTTAGTATTATGCACATGTGTATGTTGATTTTGGCTCCTTTTATGTTTTTCAGACTCAAGTGCACTTAACCATGTTGTGATGCACTTTGTGTTTTACCAACCTTCATGTCATAGTTTTTATTTTTAAAATCATTTTTATAATTCCAATGTTTGTTACCTTCAATTGAAATTTTTTGGAAACAATTCATTGTCATAATTCCAATGTTTGTTACCTTCACTTGAAATTTTACCTTCAATTAAATTTTTTTGGAAACAATTCATTGTCATAATTCCAAAGTTTGTTATCCATATGCTTATACATTTTGTCGAATGTTAGTATGCCCACCACTATGGGAACAAGCTCGAATGAAAAGAATTGGAGGAAACCTTTTGTGTATTGAGTGAGGATTTCATTTAGGGATCAATGCCTTCTCGTTCCATCTTTAACCAATTGGTCAACATGGTTTACTACTTTTAACAATCCGCTAAAAGAAGCATACTCTTGCAAAGTGCCAAAGAATCATTCGTAAGAAACTTCGATACCAACAAATCGTGAGAAATTACTTGAATTTAACACCATTAATAAACTTGATAAATGCAAAATTGTAATGTAAAAAAACTTGCGATAGGATGATATTCAAGTTTGCTTCATGAGTTCATCACTAAAGACAAATGATTTTCCCATTCCTAGGGTGATATAACAATGAAATGAATGTATTTGCATCTAGAAACTTTGATTTTGGATATAATTTTTATTTTGGAAAGCTTCGTAAACAATTAAAGAGAATGTTTCCACAAAGGTTTGTTCATGATTTCATTTGCATAGGTGAGGATATTTGTCCATTGATGTTGCAGATGTTTTCTAGTATGATGATCCAATATTTAATTAACTCTCTTATATGAAAGAATTATGGCAAGGGATGGCGTAGATGCAAGTTGGAAATGAACAAGGAAGAGGACACATGAAGGACAATTACAACATTTCTTTGCAATAAAGTATAAAAGGCTAAGATTGATCTATCCTCATCAAATAAGACTAGATAAAGGGAGAATGATTTGACGTTGACCTTCAATAGAGTATAGGTCTAAAAAATTGATGAAGGAAGAAGTCATAGATCTACAAGTCCATGTTGAAATTGTTAAGCCCTAATATTGGCTCATTACCCCTTAATTGGGGCATATTATATTAGTATTGGCTCATTACCCCTTAATTGGGGCATATTATATTAGTATTGGCTCATTACCCCTTAATTGGGGCATATTATATTAGTAATGTTATT